>CAIGRN010128080.1:0-10731 GCA_903798345.1 Fraxinus anomala
CATGTATTACTTATTTATACTTGTGAGTTAAAAATTTATTTATTTCGACCATAAAATGGATGTTATTATCAAATAAGTAATATGCTCTAAATTTAATTTTATTAGTTAAAAATATATTTGTTAGAACTTTGTTACGAGTGTCCCAAAATATATTCCGACTCACATTATTATGAGTTATGAATTTAACTTTTTAAACTAAATTTCAAGTGGTATAGAAAATTTTTTGTGTTATGAATTCATTAAAAAAAATTAATTTCAATCCACTCTAACGTATCTTTCTGGCTCTACTCCTGACTATTTCCCTACGTGTTGTACCTCTTCCTCATAGTTTAGCCAACCTTTCATTTTTTTACATGTCGCACACCCACCAATGACCAAAAAGTTGTCAATCCATCAAATCGAACCGAAACTACGGTTTTGAAAACTGATATTGGTTTGAATCCACATGTTTTAGTTTTAACCACTTCAAAATCTAATCAATTGTCTAAAAATGGTTGGATTCATGTTTTGATAATTAAGAATTGTTTGGAATTAAATCAAACCGATCACCCATTTTTTTCAAAAAAATAAAAAAAATAGTGTACTTCTACGGGCTCTTTAAGAAAATAATAATCTATTTTACTTACCTAAAGCATGAAATTGTATGCTTAAATTTTATTGTTAAACCTCGTATTAGTTATTGGTTTAAACTTATACGAAGACAATATTATTAGTATTGCCATGTTTCTGTTCAGCATATTTCAGTTTAAGTATTATAGTAAAATTTTAAACCAACATATTAAATTTTATTGTTGAACCTCATATTAATTATTGGTTTAAACTTATATCGAGACAATATTAGTAGTCGTGTTCAGAATATTTCACTTTAAGTATTATAGTAAAATTTTAAATCAACATATTTATTTTTCTACTTGTTTGAAATATGTTAATTTTAAATCGCTAAAATCGTGGCTTGAAGCAAAATCAATTCGCAAAAAGGGCATGTTTTGGTTGGAAAAATGAAATGTTTTTGGTTTTTTTGGGAATTATTCCAAATTGTTTAAAATAGTTCAAAATTGCAAAAACTGACTGTTTTAATCCTAGACTCATGGAAGAAGGAAGGACTTAGCATATATTTGGCATGTGTTTATAAATAGATAAAAGTAAGTGATGAATAAATGAATATTACTTTTGGATCCAACGAAATGTGTGAACAAAAAGTGATTTACGTTTTAGCACGTTTATAAATACTTGTCAAACATACTTAGCGAGAGAAAATTAGGGTTCGATTGCGTAAAACTATGTGAACCTTGTTATGCTAAGCAAGGTCTATGTGGCATTGGGATCCACTTCCAAAAATTTATGAAGTATTTATGTTAATCAATAGTAGGTCGTGGTTTCCATTATTACATAGATAGATACTAATAATATTACTAGAACTAAAAATAGCATTATTCGATGAGCAATTCCCCTTGTACACGGGAATTGCTCGTGAACTCTTACAATCATAGCGCCTTTATAACGAAATTTGTATTTTATTTGTATTTTGTTAACTTTCAATAAAAAAAATTGCTAAATGTGACATGTAAGATGTCTGATGCTTCTTCCCTATCCACCTAGCAGGCTTCTTATTCGATTGGATTTTATCCGTAATTATTGCTATGAAGACAAATATTTATGAATAAAGTATGAAATATTATTTTTTCCCCTCGAACATGCAATGCAATGAAACTTTGAGCCACTTTTGGTATGACTATTTTGTTCCACTGGATATTGGTAGTTGGTACTCGTGGATGGGCACAAATTAACACAAATTCCATCATAGACCTGTTTGTTGGTTGATAAACAAACCATTGACTTTAAATCTGACACACTCTTCATCAAACCTTGTCAACGACCCCAAAATTGGAAGAGCCAAACAGAACCGATATTTCTCAGACAAAACAAACCTCAGATTAAAGCAGTAGCATCACACTTGTAAAAGATACTGCGCTGCCTTTGACTCCCTATGACTTGAGAAGAAGCTTCCAAATGCCAACGTTTTACTGTTTACATGCCCTAATCTCACTCTCTCTCTCCCCGCTTTCTCTCTCTAACAGCACACCGGGGGTCCGAACAGCGATGATATTCTGCATTTTTAATTTAATCAGGCGAGCACTCTTTCTTTTTTAAATTACTTTTTTTTAGGTGAAATCTACGAAGGGCTCAATTTTGTTGGGTTTTTGTTTCTGATTGGGAATTCCTGAATGAGTTTGATTAAGAAGTTGAATTTCAGTTGGGGTTGAATAAAGTTTGCTTCTTGGTGTTGTTTGTGATTATATTGAATGTTTCTTGCATAATTGTCCTGTGTTTTGGCTTATTTAAGGATTGTGGCCCTAAATTCTCAATTCATTTTTCATAGAATTGGGAATTTGATAGTGGTTAATTGATTTGAACTGGTTCTGATTTTATGGATTTTGCTCATTTTGTTGCAGAAGTTAATTTTCCAGTGCGTCAGCAAATACTTTTTGCTATGTCAGCAAAGTTGAATTTTTTATCAAGGTTTTTAAACCTATTTGACTGATAGAGTTCAATATTCATGATAGTAATGGATTCGGAAGCCAAAATGCCGAGAGATCGGCATTGCTCCCGGATTGACATTTATGGGTTAAAATTTCGTATAGAACAGAAGCTTGGTGGACAAAGGGCAGAAAAGTATTTCACTCTGTTGAATGGATATTTAAGTCTTAAACTTAGCAAATCGGAGTTCGATAAGCTCTGTGTTGGATTGTTAGGGCGAGAGGATATTGGTCTTCACAATGGGCTAATTCGAGCAATTATCAAGAATGCATGTGTTGCCAAGATTCCTCCACCAAAGAATGGCAAATCGGAAGCTTCATTGAATGTGAAACGGCCTAATGGCTACCAAAGAAGTAGTCTTCAGTTGCTCTGTAGAGATGTGTTTCCTCAGTCTCCTAGAAAGGGACGGACTCCTACCCTTCGTGATCGCAAGTTCAGGGACAGACCGAGCCTTCTTGGGCCTCAGGGGAAGGCCCATAATGTTCCATGTGAAGATTCAGTAGCAAACGTTCAAGAACAGCAGAGTGCTACTGAGCTGTTGTCCTTAGTTAGCAAGCCTCCTATTGAACACACGTCAGTGGAAGATGGTGAAGACGTAGAACAGGTTGCTGGATGTCCAGGTATTTACAGTAAAAGCCCGGTTAAAGCTCCTCTTGGCATCTCGCTTAATGCAAAAAGAACGAGGAAGGTGCTCCGCCATGGATCAGCACCATTCAATTACATTGACACTTGTTTTAATAATGGTGAGCTGCCTGATACCAGTTCATTGAAGAAGTGCTTAGAACTAAATTTGGAGATGGAGGGTTTGAAGGTCTCAAAAAGTTGTGTGAACTTGTTAAACAATGGGCTCGATATATTTATGAAGAGATTAATAGAACCCTGTCTGGATTTAGCTGCTTCAAGATGGGAACGCACGCTCCACAATCAAGTTCATCATCAAGCCAAATCCATCATAAATGGGATGAGGCCCATGTCATACATACAGAACCCGTTGTTTTCCGTGTCAATGTTAGATTTTCGAGTTGCAATGGAGTCGAACCCTAGGATACTTGGAGAAGATTGGGCAGTGCAGCTTGAGGAAGTTTCCTTGCGTGCATCAGAAGTTCATACCACAGAATAGCCTGTGAATTTGAAGTAATGAGACTTTCAAGTTCATCTCAAAGTGATAACCAGATGTAATGACTCTAAACAACCGTTTCTAACAATGATGTTGACATTCTCATACAATCAGAGACATTGACATGGTTTAGAGATGAGGAAAATTTTGGACCAAGTTGGTTAGGTTGTAGATATTACATCTGAGAGCTGGTTGTTTTCTATAGTTCGACTCTTGACCGAACAAAGTACAAAGTGTTCAGCGGCCGACTTCAGCTAATGTAATATTTTGTTTGTCAATAAATGTTGTTTCGAGTTTTTAGCCCTAACCGCGTCCACCACTCTCTAGAATAAAAGGAAAAGTAGAGAAACAGCAGCTTCAATAAACGTGAATGGTCTGTCGTTAACAGTCTTCAAGGAAAAACAGAAATTTCGTGAAAGGCTTACTTTCGCTTTTACTCTTGAAACAATAATGTTATGAACACAGAACAAAAAATCTTCTGTGTCGTCAATAAAAAAGCAGACTCCAAAACATTTGTTTAACAATTTATGTACCCATTAAAATGTCAAAACAATATGTTCTCCTTTTTCTCAATTAAATCTTCTAGTCAAAATGAATATTCCCATTCCTGCCAGTCTCGACTCCGAACCGGCCCAATTATTTCATGGCTTGGATAAAGGTACTCTGAAAAACCTGTGGGTTTCTGGCCCATGTATTCAACAGTAGGCCTGGACCTTGTGTCCGTCCAAAGGACTTGGTCTGAGGTGTATAGGCCCTTACCCTGCTGGAGATTTTGGAAATAGACATTGTCAAAGGTTTTGGGTGTGTTTGGGTCCATGTTGATGGCTATCCTGGGGTTCACATTTCTTGGACACATTGATGGATTAAGTTCGGGTCCATCAGTTTCTGACGGAAGTTGTATATGTTCGCAAATTTATCACAGTGAGAAAATCCGAGTGTGTATAAGCTGTGACAGCATTCGGATTAACCCAGATGGCGAACCAGGGGGGATGGCCCCCACTCTTCATAATTAGTCGGGCGAAGCTTGGAGAGTCATAAAAAAAAAAAATTCTGAGGGTGTGAGCAGCTGCACATAAATATAACAATGTGAAGTGTAAATTGCAGTGACTCGGTTCATATCATACCTCTAAATAATTATGTGTAAATGTTATTTTATTTTATGTGGATAAAATAGTTATTCATCTTTAATGAATCATAGTAAATAACCGTTGAGTCTTGAACGGTCTTGTACTACTTGCCACACTTGCACGTTCCAAGGCGGAAGTTGTAGAAATTGGTGACATTCTTTCCTATGCAAAAGTCTGATTAATTAAAATTAATATTAAACTGAAAGAGCAATCATTTCTGTCTGAGATAGGCCTTCAGATGGCATTAAGCTGATTTAAGTTGAAGCTTGGCTTGGGAAGATTTGCATTTACACTTGCAGCTGATGAGCTTAGCCCATCAAGTCTCCCCAACTCCACAGCATATGAAGGTCCACCTGCCGGCAATGCAATCTCATTTATTTTTACCACCACAAACTCAACATTAATTAAACCAGTAAACTATCTTGTCTTGTCCAATGTTGTGTACCAGTAAACTGAAAGAAGACTTTTGCAGACCAGGGAAATGACGTCTCGAGTAGCCATTGCAAGAATATTTGTTATTCGAAATGATTTGCAAAATGATATAATTTAAGAACAAAACAAGTATTATAGCAGAAAATAAAATGGTTATTATTTCAGAAAGAAGCCGAACACGAAGTAATACTGCATAAATATGTAATCATTAAAAGTGGCAGATTTGCAAAATGAGGCATGTGTATTACACAATGTCCTTAAAACGGATTCTCCCATATACAACAGAAAATCAGTAGAGTCTGAGTACTTTAAAATGTTGCTTCGATGAACATGACCACCAAGCCTTATACAAAAAGTGGAAATATTTGTAGACGAATACTAGAAATGTTATGCAAGGAAGAGAAGGAATTTGTCGGCGCGATCGCACACAAGTTCAATGTTCGAAGTTCTAATTCGGTCTTTGATTTGCAGCCCCTACGCATGTATATGGAAAGAACCTTTATGCTACACATGATTGTATCATTTCAAAGTGTAATCATATATAAAGTGTTTATTGCTTTGTTCATTTTTCTCTGTGGGACAAACTACACGATTTCCCTTCAACACACCGTCTTCCAATGCATCAACTTTGAGTTTTAATTGCTCATTCACCCGAGCATCAATTTTGGTAAGTAAATATATGATTTCGATATTTTCATGGAGATGAACACAAATTAACTTTGATCTTCCAAATTGATCGAACGAGTCCCACTCAAAATTATGCGTTTGATCTTCCAAATTGATCGAACGAGTCCCACTCAAAATTATGCTAAAAGTGGACCACTAAGCCATATTTTCCATAAATATCTGCACAAGAAACCTTATTCCTGCATCTTGGAATTGCATCCGTGGCTGCTTTAGCTTTAATTATTTTATCAAATCCATATCCAACCGGTGATGGATTATCTGGATGATCCTTCTCTACAGTATTCTATCTACTTGATGGTACTACTACTAAAGCATCACAACCCTATTTTTCCTAAAACAACTTCAAATTTAGTTTTGCCATCTAATTATCTGTTTGTTTGCGATAATTAAATGATGAATACCTAGACAAAGCCATCATGG
Source organism: Fraxinus anomala (assembly GCA_903798345.1). Lineage (NCBI taxonomy): Eukaryota > Viridiplantae > Streptophyta > Magnoliopsida > Lamiales > Oleaceae > Fraxinus > Fraxinus anomala. The sequence continues at coordinate 6,322 of CAIGRN010128080.1, forward strand.
AAGAACATACAGAGTGTGTTTGGTACAGTAACAAAAGTTTGTCAAAATTTTTGGTTGACCATGTTTTCAACAATGGATTCGACATTAGGATAGATATTTGCATAATAATTTTGTCTGAGTTGAGCAGAAGCCAAATTAGAGAAGAAACAAACACTCAAAGAAAGTGACAACACAGCTATAACAAGATTGAAACGACCTATTGTTGGATAAATTAATGCATAAATTATATTTTAGTTAACCAAAAAAATACGTGCATGCAAATATGAATAAAATAACGGCTTACAGAAATCATGGTATGTGTATAATAATGACCAAATCACGACTTAATCAAATGTAGAAAATGTAAAAATATGAAGGAGATGAAATGAAGCAAGGTATGCAAATGAAAATCTCCTTAAGATAAATTTCGCCCCTTACACTGGTGCTAACAAGATCAAATGGACGTTCATCTCCCAAGATACAACATTTCTTCCAAAAATATTACATCACAATATTAATTTTGTCGGGCAAATCAAATTAATTCCAACCATTAGATGACATCATTTCAAAATTGATAGTCTAGATTTCACCTTATCAAAGGTCACACCCATTCGAAACAACTTTTTGATATGCACCATTTGCATTGAAGAGTTTTACCTATTGGAAACTTTTCTAATTCACACATTTTAATCCTTATATTACCCTAAAATTCTAACAATCCCTCACATGAATGGAAGAAGTTGAATTAGAACAACGAAAATGAAGAAGAGTACAATTGAAATATAATGCATTAGGATCGGTAGCTTCTGCTTTGAACCTTCCCTAATAAGAATCTATCGAACTTACTTGATTAATCAGTGAATAACACGTTTTAAATTGTTGGTTGTTATTGTAAGTTTAGACAATAGATCGAACACATTATCTCTCATATCAAAATTTGGTTATCTATTATTTTCATTATTGCGGCCATGAACCTTCTGGGTTCTGCAAGTGCGCTAGAATATTCGTCTAAGTAAAATTCTCATAGAATCAATCAAATTCGTACTCGCATAGGTGATGTTCTATAAAGAGTATTCTACAATACTCCACTTGTACTATTTACAAGATATAGTCATCATTAAAAGCATAACTTATCATAATCGATCTTTGGTAGACAACACTTATTTGCATCATAGAAATGAGGAGGAGTTAAAACTCCGATGTGCTACTTATCAAGTCATTCATAACTAGTTTCCTATTGAATCTAGTCCGTGGGATCTCCAGTTGCTAGGTTAGGTTTTCATTAAGTTGACCCATTAGTTTAGGCTTTACATCCGTTTTCCTCGACGCGCAGTATATTCTTTCTATGACTCATTTATAAATGGATCCAATAAGTTATTTTTTGATAAAACAATCAGGCTTGTTTCATTTGAAAGCAACCGCCAAATGGAATTATGTCTACGACGTATAGTCGATACTTCCTATTATACATGACATTATGTGACATACGATCTGTAACTAATAATCTTGATTAAATCATATAAGAAACACATGTTATCACCGATTAAATATCCTTCCAAGACTTTTGAAGCCATCATGTTTCCTTCTAATTTGTTGGAAGTTCTAATTTCTTTCAATTCTCAAGTTATATTGAAGATTTCCACGAAACAATTACACTCTTATAGTAAACCATATTTACTAGTAGATTTTGAATCCTTGCATTGGATATCTAGCTTTCAACATCATGAGCATCTTAAGGTTAATAAGGTATTCATTACAGTGTAATTTATGATTTCAAATATTATCGAATATCTTAATATTCTAATAATAATAATAGTAATAGTAATAATAATATTAATAATAATAATAAAACAATGTCACCCCCAACAAATCTGGGGTACATATGAACATCAATTGAGAATATTATGCAAACAATCATACCCCTACAATTCTGGGTAAGATTAAGCTTGACATCATAATATTCATCTACTCCTTTCAAGTTCGATTGCATTATCAATTATGTCTATCAACCGGATAAACAATTTCATTCCACCTCTAGTTAACATATTAAATGACTAGGAATGTCAATGTCACGTGAAAATCGTACTTACATATTCATAAGATGACTAATCCACAAAATAAAATGAAAAGCCACTTTTATTCATTGCAGCTCCATCTACGACTTAGTTACCGTCACAAGGTAACATGTGATTGTTGTAGGGTTCTTTATTCACAAAAGTGCAACTACAAGAGATTGATATTGATGCGTCCTTTGAACAAATCAAGGAATTGGAGAACACATGATGATGGCTGGGCTTGATACCCACTAGACCAATTTCTTTCTAACAGAATGGCATCTTTCCAATAGTCTGGTAGATGATAGCCTTAAGCCTTGCCTGCCTTTTATATTATGTGTAGAGGTTTACGGTCATGCAATCAGTGCTTAACAAAATGAATATGATAACTGTGGCTGCAAAAATACTTCTTCACTGTCGAGGAAGATAAATAATTGTTTTCATTCAAGGTGTGTTAGAAGTTCCAAACCATGGCAACATATTTTTGCCAAATATTTCAGTAAATTTCAATCTAAATATAAACAACCTTTCATGGAATCAATGTCTGAAAAGTTCTTTCTTTCATATGAATTTAACAATTTAGTTTCCTTCCACATGTCACATAACCATATGCCTCGTCACCCATAGGCAGTGTTTCTGCCCTTACAAAATAGATTCCAAGATTTAAACTAATTCGTTGGAGAACATGAGCAAATAAAACCATTTAATTATTCAAGAAGATTGAATCAATTGGTATCTATACAAAGTGCTAAACATTTAATACTATTAAATAACTAGACTTAAAAAACTAATATTAAATGAAAACTTGTATTTTCACATCTGTTTCCTTTAAAATAAAAAATTCAAGACTACTATCCTTTGGCATATAATTCGTTTTTAACATAAAACATGATATTGGTGTCTTTATTTTAGATTATAAAGCTGCTACGAAGCCATGCTCTACTCTATAATTAAACCTATTTGATAGTAATATCATAAGAAACTTACTGTCATAATGGAATTAGAAGACAATTACGTAATTAAAAATTTCTTTTACACGTGAAAAATAAGGAAGAGCCCAAATAAAAATAAATCCACGCTTTAAATAGTTAGATGAATTTAACTGTGAAATATGAAATAGCAATCTTTCCACAACCCATTACATGTACTGGCAGAAGTAAGCACTTTCAAATAAATTTACAAAACAAAATTAATTCATGCAATATATCAACAGATTATGCATGCCGAGTCAACTTGATAATTTTAATCCCATTATAATATTTAGTCATTAATAATTTGTATTCCATTCTATGAATGTTGTTACGATGATATGCAGTTATGACAATTAATGCAAAACAAACACAATATATTAGGCACGTGAAATATTCCTTAGAATATGAATTAGCACAAGAAAATATGTCTTCAGATTGTTGGATAAATTAGTGCATAAATTATATTCTATTAACAAAAATATACATGCATGCAAATATGAATAGAGTAACGATTTACCGAAATCATCGTACGTGCATAATAATGATCAAATCACGACGTAATCAAACGTAGAAAATGTAAAAATACGAAGGAGATGAAATGAAAAGAGATATGCGAATCAAATCTCCTTAAGACAGATCTGCACTGGTGCTAACATGATCAAATGGACAAAATTTGGAATATATCGAACACAAAATACTGAAGGCGAAACTCAAAAATAATTTGGAAATTATTTTGACAAAATTTAGAGAAAGAAATAATTAGATATCATTTATTAGGAATTGATTTGAAGTGAAGAAAGTGGAATTATGATGGTCCTATTTATTGATTTGTATGTGTCTTTGCGAAGGGTCACATCTTATGATCAAATTAATTCTAACCATTAAATGACACCATTTCAAAATTGATGATCTAGATCGCACCTTATCAAAATGTTGCATCCATTCGAAACAATTCTTTAATATGTACCATTTGCATTGAAAAATTGCACATATTAGAGACTTTTTCAATTGACACATTCTAATATTTATCACTACATTATAAAAGAGGCAAAAACTTGGCACTATTTATTCTACCACGTGTTGCGATTTCCCATAGTCGACATAATTCGTTTTTTTTCGCCCATCAACATTTCCCCCACAAATCTAACATGCTGCTCCGTCTTTGCTCTTTCTCCATTTTTCCATTCAATCAACCATACATCTTTACTCCTCCATTCTCCACATTGACCCATATCGTGAGATTTCTCCTTTCTTCTTCTTCTTCTTTTATCTTTTGAATTTTTTTTCTCCCTACGTTCTTCTTTCTATATGCTGCTCTAATTTTGTCAAGAAATTTCCGTTTGACCGTCCCAAGACCTTTTTTTTGTAGTGTTCGAAGTTCTCATTGTCTGACATATGAGATTGAG
>CAIGRN010128081.1:0-11891 GCA_903798345.1 Fraxinus anomala
GCAGGTTTCTAACTGCAGGCCACTTAGAACCTATGAATCTCATACTTTATTATTTCATGTTTTGTTGAGTGCGTTAGTTGCAACTCAGCTTATTTATGCTTTTCTTTACATTGTTTTGCTTTTAAATTCTCTGTATTTGATACTCTCTGTGCATCAGATTTAAGTTTCACCACATCAATTTAGTCTAAATCTTGCAATATGATAGTCTCCAAGTACAATCCACTTGGCACATTAGATCATTCTTATTTTGTATTTCGTCAAGCTTATTAGTTGCTACTCAACATTTGTGTTCATGTTGTTACATTTATTGGAGCTCAGTTTCATGTCTGTATAAGTTTCGGAAGTCTGTATTCACATGCTTTTCTCTACAAGATTTTAATGTCTGAAAAATCTGGAATTTGGTCTTACTTTGTTCATATTTAACTTAACAGTGAATTTATTTACTTTCAGAACAGGAAGGTGCAATCTTACTCTCACAAGACTTCCAATTTCAATACAGAGAGTACAAGCAGGATTTCTATTCTCTGATTGCCTGTGCACATTACAACCCTAGAATTAACAACGTAACACACCGGGCCTCCACATGTTCCTTTTGTTTGAACCTCAACCAATTTTTATCTTAACTTGTAAAATACTAGACCATCTCAAAGTGCAAGCATAAAAATCCAACACAGCTGTTACCCTTTTTGGCACATCTTTTGCATATCATATATCTCCATTCAATATTTTTTCCTCTTTTAGCTGCAAAGAGTAGATACTAAGGCCCAATCTTCTATCTCCCAAAAGCCAGATTTTTTGGAGTGACACTTGAGAGAGGAAGCCTACCATGCTGTCCTAAATTATGAGACTTCTCCTGGAGCATAACAAAACTAGACCAAATTGCACTCTACAAATCCTCATACTCGACTTTCTAATGCTTGTAGAATGATAAAACCAGACCTAAATTTTCGAAGATTGCATCCCCCCCCCCCCCCCCAAAAAAAAAAAAAAATGGTTTGGATTCTAAACCTTCACGTAGTCAGTTTTTCATCAACTCTATTTTCTAAAATTTGCATTAAACATTGATATGGATATGCTAGCAAATAAACAACCAGTAAGTTATGCAATTTCATTGTCCATTCATCCAAGAGCGTTTGGATTTGTCACTCATAATGTAGGTGCAAAAACAAAATGTGGAAAGAAATCCTCCAAGACATTGGCCTATCTTCAATTATATAATGCCTCACTTGACAACGTGCACCAATTTAACATTTGCTCATCTGGTATAGAGGCAAAGTGCAAAATTCTTCTGTTTAGGTCAATAATATTTTACATGGTTCTTGAAAGTTATCATAATGTATACGTCCATGATCAGTTATTACAGTGTTTCTATACATGCAAAAAATTTCACAAAAATAAACAAAATTTGACCTTAGCATTCCAGACAGTAGCAAATCCTGCTTTTGAAACTTCATTAGCCAACTCTTTAGGTGAATCACCCCGCTCCATCACAGCCTCCTCTTCAACAAAATCATGCTCAAAACTATTTCAGCAGAGACAAAAGTAGCGAATTACTTTTCTCTTCATTTTCAGAGATTACAATGACAAAAGCAACAAAGGAGAAGAAAACCATCAACATTTGACTGAAATTTCAAATGAACCAAAGGGGCTGTCCCACAGTGACAGGAACCACCAAACCTTTGGCACTAAGAAACATTCTCTTCCAACAGAAAAATACAGAAACAGAAACTAAAAAGGATTTCACACTCCTAGCAATGCTGCAGGCTAACATGTAGTTGAAAAATTATCAACTCTAGTAGTAATCACAAAGAAGATAGAGGAGAAAATAGTACCTCACAGGAGTATAGAAAGAAAGCCGAAGATTCTCCTTCGGCCAATTCACAACTACCTATAACCAATGAAAGTTAAGTCAAATGGAACCCCTAATGCAGTAAAAAGAGGCTTTTAGATGAAAGGAACCATACCTTTGAGCACTCTGGAGATATAAAGAGCTTGGGATATCGCTTATCCAACGACAAATAATCCCTCTCAGTTTGTACAAAACTGAACGAGCCGACCTGCAAAGTCAATAACAAATCATCAAGAGGACATAACGCTGAACATGGTCATGAGAATACTTTGCCCTAGTTTTGTATATAGATTACATCATCTTTTCCATTACATCACCAAAAGTAGAAAAAATTTCAAGATGAACGACTAGTACAGAAAACTTGAGAACTGTCTTCAGCAGCGAAGCAGCAGCAACAAAACAGTGGTAATGAAAGAATCTCAGTTTGAGTTTTGAAAAACAAACAAAAGCAAAAAGAGACCAGGATAAAGCAGCAAAGAAATGTACATCACTAGACAAAAGTCCAGACTCCAGAGAATGGCCAGCAAATATGAATCAAGAATAATTGCAGTTAGAGAAGTTAGCAATAACAAAAGACCCACAAATTACAGCCAAGAAGATCACAGGTATGAAAGAGATGGAAGAAACTTTAGACGGAAAGAGCAAGATGTGAACAAAACGTATGAACCAATAGCCCTGAATCAAGGAAGAACAGCTGAAGAAAGATATCAAATGTATAGAAGCAATTGAATGGGAATTCAACAAGAAAGACCTTTTAGGAACGAGTTTGAATTATCATGCAACAGCTACTTGCGCAGTTTTTACCTTGCAGATATACTCTCTCCTCTTTTCTTTAACAGGGGAATGGCGCCTTCAGCATTACAGAACAAGAAGTTAGGAAGGCTGCAAGATAGCTAAACATATAGAACCAGAGTAGAACGCAATTTAAACAAGATCCACCTATGTGATACTTCATGACGGGGAGAGTCTCGCCGGACAGATCTGCTGTCTTTTGCAAGTGAGGAACTACGAGGCTCCCTAGAGGCTCTTGGAGGAGTTTGTTCACGCCTCAGTTCGGGTACACGTTTGGGCTCTCGACTTCTCTCCTTCACCCTTCGCTCCCGCTCCCGCTCCCTTTCGCGTTCTCGCTCTCGCTCTCGTTCTCTTTCTCTATCCCGTTCTCGTTCACGTTCTCTACTTCTATCTCTATCTCGTTCTCGTTCTCGAAGTCGTTCCTTCTCCCTTTCTCTAGCCTTTTCTCGCTCACGTATATAATCCCTGTGATGGTCTTTCTCCCTCTCTTCAATCTCCCGAGTATATGCACCCTTGTCATCTTTACGAACATCCATTCTTGGATGACTATCACGTGCCGAAATGCTATTGGGGTAATCCAGATCAAGTGATGTGCCATGAAGGCCCTTCCCTGTTCCATAGTCCCTACCAGGAGGCAAGCTCACTCCATAGCCAGGATTTGAAGAACTTTGAGCATACACAAGATCGTCCACATTTCTCCGTGGGGCTGCTCCTAAAATTGATGGAGCATGAGGTCCACCGTATGATGAACCACTTAGCATTGACAAACTGCGATGTTCCTGGTTAGTTCTCCCAACATAGGAAACAGGATCTTGGGCAGGATGATGAACTGTGCTCCTCGATGCAAGATAATCAGCTTGTCTGCCAGAAATTGCTACTCAGTGCAGTAGATATGGTACTATATATTCAAACAGCACAGGTACACTGCGTAATTTGTATCATGATAGAGAAAACAACCGTTGCCATTCTTTAGCCTAATACGTTAATTTATTCACCTTATGTATTAACAAAGGTATTTATCATCGTCTTAGGTTCAAGAAAAATATGTACTATACTGGTATCACTACAACTAAAAATACATTACTCAAACTAAATGACATCCACACGTTAAATAGTATACTTGTAATTTAGCATACCTAGAGTCCCCTTCGAAAGGAGCAGATTGCAGTGAGCGAGCCTTCAGTATTTGTTCTTGTCTAAGCAATTCCATGCGATCATATATATCAGCCTGCTGCAGAAGCAAGAAGTTCATTAGCCTAAGCACTGATTATTGTACCAATTAATACTAAATATATTGTTGTGGAATACTAAATAAAATAAAATAAGGTGCAACTCAGACAGGAGGCAACAATTGACAACAGAAACTCCAAAAAAACAAATCACGGTCTGCAACCTGATGTTTATGGCCAAGAGTGACTGAATCAGTATATCGACCAGCAGATTCAGTTGGCATATCCCTCCCAGTATACGCATTGCGTGGTTCAATATATTGGCGTCTGTCAATTGATGGATAATCAGATATAGCGGGATATAATCGATCGCTTTTCTGAACATAGCCACGACTTGATGATGAAACATAGTCACCAGATGTGAACTTAGGCGAGTCTGGCATAGATGAGTCATAACCACCCCGGCCTTCCAATGCAGATGGTACAGATCCTTTCGCACCCAATGGGGAAATCTGATAAAAGAAAAAAGAGAAGATGCAACATGTTTAACAGATTAAAAGGCACAGATTACAGATCGAACAATTTCAAGATTATTGATCATGACAAGACAAGCACATGGCCAATAGCATGGAGAAAAAGAGAACAAGAAAAATGATGAAGAGCGGTCCCATTATCATTAAATGAGAATATTTAATCATGTAACTGCTTATCCAAGCTATCTATTCAATGAGGAGCAAATCGCGGAAAAAATTCTATACCGAAAAACTTAGAATGGCATCAAAACTGAGGGAAAAATTCCTTTTGAACGCTTAAACTCCTACAGCATATTATAAGACCTCAATAACAGTTTGTGTACAAATTGATGTATGAGATAACTTTGTAGCCACAGAGAAATACAGCAATATGATAATATAATACAGATACTTGACATTTCCCAAAAAAAAAAAAAGGATGAATACGTTTCTAAACACAAAATTAAATACTTTGCCCCTATTTGGTTTGACTAAATTCATTTTTAGTAAATTTTGATAAGAGTTGATTAAATGTGTTGATGAAAAGTTGATAAATTTGTGAGTCCATGAAATTGTAGTTGAAAATAAGTAGGAAAAACGAGTTTTCGAAAATGGGGCCAAACGGGGGCTTTGTGTGTGATTTAAACTCAAGCGTGTAAAATATATTTTAGTAAAAAGTTAAAAAGAATAAAACATATTCACATATAAGTAGACAAGCATTTTAGAACATTATATAGCCCATGTTTGGTATATTAAAATCAGATTTTTAGTAGATATTGATAAAAGTTGATGATATGTAAGGTTGAAAAGTTGTGAGTCCTATAAAATGTGTGGTTAAAATTAATTGTTAATTTTGACTTAGGAATTCAATCTAGACCAAACAGGGGCATATTCTCTTTCTTTGATAGTACATACTAGAAGTAACTTAACCAAGCTCAATTACCAACTGACTGACAAAGGTGTCACATTTCGTTGGAAATGGATGCATAAAAAAGAGTGGAGGTGAAAAATCCTTGATGCAAATTATTTGTTTTTATGGGAAAATGACGTTTTATCGGATAAAGAAATGTACAAGAATGGAGGATCGGAAATCTGCATAAGCCATAAAGGACGATAGGAAAATATAGTTATACCATTGAAATGAGAAAAGAATTTAAAGAAAAAAAAAGTCCTGCTGAAGTAGTGGACAATAATACAACTATGCTTATCTCAACAAATCTTCTCTATTCTTCCCCCATTGACCAACCCCACCAAATAGAACCTTCCCATGTTTACACCTAAACCCCCATAAAGGTAATGGTCATTACCTTGTAAATCACATGGGAGAATCAATCTCTCCCAAAAGCACTAGAGAAGTAGTACCAAAAAGTAAGTATAATAAAAATATATGGACTGTTGGCTTTATATGTCTTCTCACTTGCAACAAATCATTCCATTAATTAAGAAAGATTTGTAGAAGAGCGATGATATTAGAGGAAACACGGTCTTCCCAAGCAGTCTCTAAAGGACAAGGATGATTGACCTACAGCAAGGCATACATTACCTTTTGATCAGTAAGTTTACCTTCTCCTAGCATGAAGTACAAGCACTAAAGCTCAGTATTACAGTTTTTGTATAGTGTACATGCCCGAAGGCCATATCTAACACAACCATAATAAATAAAAATTTATTTCCCAAGAAGCAACCAGAGCTCCAGAATAGCAACAATACACTCGTGAAGTTATGGATCATTAACATCATACATCCCATCAACTTAAGAACTTCTAAATTAGCATTACAGATATAAATTTGTGTTCCACGTGTTGTCAATTTAAATTGAACTTTATTCAGCCACCTGATTAATTTAATTCTACCCGAACCATATGCATTTAATATGGCTCTAATAGGTAGGTAGCAACACAGATTATGAAGCAAAAGCGTAAAATTCTATTGTTAAGTGAAGATGAATTACAAAGTGTTGTTGAACTTTCAAGAGGTTCAGCTCTCTCCCCACTATAATTTCCCAATTTCTGAATAGCCCCAAATGAAACTACCTCCCCTATTTATAGATAGTTGCCTGCCTACACTACTTAATCTCCTCAATCCCCAAAATGCCCCCACTAACTATTAATATGGGATTATATCAATACCCTGCCTTCGAAATTCACCTTGTCCTCAAGGTGAAAGTCGGGTAAAATTACAAGTTTTGGAATGCCATATAGCCGAATGATTTCCTTCGCAAGAACCGCCCCATCTACAGTCAAAGATGATAATTGATGTTTCAGCCCAAATGAGTGAGCAAACTTACCAACCACTATCAATATAGCATCCATGAAGATCCCGTGACCAGCTGCACCTACTCGCAGATTTTTTGAATTTTACACCCGGTCCAATGGAATATAATAGTTGGTTAAGCTGCTGTCAACCGAAATGATTTCTTCGTGCTGCTGTGCAATCTGCCTCTTAATGCTCATGGTATTTGGAGCAGTTGACCAAACCACCAAATTAATTGAAAACCAAAATGAGTTCCTTACCAACATAGTGTTTTCGCCATCGACTGATTCTTCAACTTTGTCCTCCTCCATTCAATCTAGTCACCGTTAATCACCGAAAACTGCAACCCCTTATTGCTGCAATGATGCTCTACATCTAAAACGGAGGGCCTTCTCCATTTTTAATCTAATCTTCGAATCAATAAGTTGCTTGTATTGTTGGATTGGAATATTGGGAATATAAAGGGTGGTGGATTGTGATTCAGAAGAGAACTGAGGATTATTTAGGGGTTGAAGACAGGTGGATTGCTGCAATCAAGTTACCAAAAATTAGGCCTGTATTGCAAATTTGGCCTGGTTCTCCTTGGGCCTATTTTATTGTTACATTCTGGTCTTCTGGGCCTATTGCTCCTTGGATTTGTTTGACTATATTTTAATTTCTTCCACTTTCTGGGTTGTTTCCATTGTGTGGGTCACTCTAGGGCTGTCAATGGATTGAATCTGAATCCGATGAAATTAATGAGAGATACATTTAGGGTCTCAGTCCAATAATCCGATTAAAATCCGAATTCGATAATCCGTTATCTAAATGAATCAAATATGTATGGGTCAATTCGATCCGATAACAATCCGATCTGATTTGTTATAAATAAATGAGTCGGTAAAATATTTTTATGGCGTGTTATTTGTCACCAAAATAAATAAATGAGAAAATAAATAAATTTAGAATAAAAAAGTCATCAAATTCAAAACATTAAAAAAAAATCAATTTGTGTATACACGGTGTTCTAAAAAATGTAATTCGTTGCGAGGCGTGAAGGTTTCGAGTTAGGCGAGTTTAGACGAAGCCTAGGCGTAAAAATACATAAAAAGGTATTTCTTATTTTTAATATTATTTTGAATTTTTAATCATTCTAAAAATTATTTAATAATATATACAAATTATAGAACAAAATACTGTTTTAAGAGCTTAACAAAATAAATATATTCGAACAAGATATAGTATAATAGTGCTAATTGAATATTTGGAGAGTTTAAAATTTTTATTAATTAGTAAAAGATACGAAACACAATTAATTTAATAAATTATAAATAACTATTTATATAATAATACAATACACTACAATCAAACAAAATGAACAATACACTATAGCAAAACCAAAGGTACAATGTACTATAGCCAAACCAAATGAATTTTTAATCAACATCGAAAGTTTATAACAAAATGTTTGGAGATGTCATCTATAAATAAGTGTGTCAATAAATGGGTAGACAACTTTTTTTGCTTTTCAATCTAATTGGCTAAAAGTTGAAAAACTTATAATTATTAAACCCGTTTAAGAATTAGAAAATTTAGCAAATCGGATATGGATTTAACAATCAAATATTCGTTGGATTATCGAATCAGATAATTATTCTTATCGAATCGGATATAGACAAATCAAGTTCATATTTGATCTATTTACAGTCCTAGGCCACTCCATTAGCTAACCTATAGTTTTAAAGTTCAGGTATGAGCCCATTAATAATCCTCATTTCCCAATCATTTGGCACTACGAGAGATTAAAATCGCCAGCTATCCTCCTTTACTGAGATCTCTTGCTATAGGGCCAAGAAGTTCTACCCTAGAAATTGATATATTAGTGATTCAATGGTGTTGCTTTGTTATGGGTGAAATCGGTCCAACACCAAACCCTTCAATTCTTTCCAATCATGAATGGGTTCACAGCCTTCTATCCACTGGAACCACACACATACCTCACCGTCGAAACATGCTTTAGCAGCTTCCACTTTCTCTTCCTCCAACAATCATTTGTGGAGAAAATCCTCACCTTCTAGACACTCACCAGTCTGGATTTTCCCATAGAATATTGATATTTTGAGCTGTCAATCCAATCTGAATCAGCCTCTCAGTCTTGCCCTTTCCATTGTAGCATCATCCGCTCAAATTTATTCAATATTGAGAGCCCAGTCTCGCCATTTTTTTGGTTTTTTTTCTCCCAGGTAAGTGATGTGATACCAAATGATAGATACCACCATATATTATGAAGAAAATCATAAAAATTATATTGCTGAGTAAAGATGAATTACAAACTATTGTTGAACTTTTGAGGGATTCAACTCTCTCCCCACTCTAATTTCTCATTTACTAAATATTCCCAAATGAAACTACCCTCCCCTATTAATAGATTGTTTCCTATCTATGCTATTCATTCTCCTAAATCCCCAAAATACCCCCAATAACTAACTTTTAATCTGGGGTTCTATCGGGCTCGTAATGGAAATCTACATAGGTTGAAGCACAAGTACACAGTTGATACAATAACACTTTAATTAAATTCTAACCAATTGATGCATGTGTAAAAAGTAAACAATGTGATTAATCTACCCACCATGAAGCAGTATCATGTAAAATAGTGATAAGAGTAGCTATGTAATATCAAATTTTGGGGCACCAGTAATTTTAGAATTATGTTTATGCATGAAATACTGATTCGCTTGTCGAAATTACATGAAATCAAGAAAAGAAAGTAGAATGAGCTGCTAACCTGCTGCCCAGAGGAACCATAGACAGAACTATACTGCCCGCCATAAAGTGATGGTGGTACCGCAGAATGACCATGAGCTCTATATCCACCCTGGTCTGATTCTTGACCAGTGCCTCCTAACATCAATGCGTGTCGTGAACCTAAAGACCCATCTGAACCCCCAACTGAACTCCCTGGGAATGCACCTCCCAACTATGAAAGAAACAAATAAATTCCCAGCCACAAACGAATAAATAAACATGAACCGCTTGCTGTAACTTCCAGTAACAATAAAATTACAAAACAAAAAACAATTGGTGAATAATTAACTAAAGCTTACGTTTTGGGCAGCATATGAAGATTGAGAAGAGTACGGTTGCTGTTGTCCATAACCACTGCCTCCCCGAGAGGAATACATTTCATGAATTATAAAATAAAACCAATCTACACAAAATTCATGAAAAACACACTATTAAGAGTTTTTGAAACGGTGAATTTCAGCCGACTATCAATGATCTCAAGAACAAGAAGGGAATAATCGGAGATAGATTCAAAATAAAAACCCTAGGTTTGGTAAAGAGACGAATATATATAACCAGTGCACTGATCTGGCCCAGAAAATGAAAATTGTGCTAGACTGGACCAGGATATATAGGTCCGAGACCCGGATCCGAATTACAACATGACTCACCCGCTGTTCAATTCATGTGGTAAGGGTACTCAGACCCCTCACATCACAGGATGTACAAATAAAAAAATTCTTAATTCATTTAGAGCGCATTTTATTGTCTTTATTTTTCTTGAAAAATATCATTTTTTACCAAAAATCCTACTTTTAGAGTATTTAATTGAAATTTTTTCCACAAAAGTTATTTTTCAACTTTTAGAAAAATATTTTTTTTATAGAGAGGTAATTTTTTTTTCTAAGTAATTTAATATCATTTTCTATCTTTCATGTATCCATTCTCGTCATCCACCCACTAATTAAAAATGGACAAGTATAATATTTTCTAAATTGAAAATCAAATTAATGAAACACATTTAATTAATAATTTTCATACAAATTTGTCTAAAATTTATTTTCTTTCCATATAAATTATATGCTTACAATCAAATGCATCATTAGGTTTAGGACATTACATAACCATGGAGCATTTTTTTTTATCAAAGGGCAATTTTGATATTTTTTTTATTATAAGCGATCATGTTGATATTATGATGTCTTTTAAGGCTCGTTAAAATATATTAAGACTCTATTGGGTAGAGATTAAAATTAATTTTTTAGTAGATTTTGATAGAGAGTGATGAATTACATAGTTGAAAAGTTATGGGATGCATAAAATATATGAATAAAATAAATTGTTGAGTTTAATTTAAATTAAAATATAATTTTTAAGAGGTACTAAACAGTGGCTAAATTAGGGGAAAAACGATTGGGGTATTTACGTAACATAGGACTGAATAAAAATGTAATAAGTTTTTTTTAAAAAAAAAAAAAAGCAATCATGTCTAATTCAGTATAGAAACCTCAAAAAATTGAAAAAATAAAAAATAAAAATAGAGGTTGATTGATCTTTTGCAATTAGATGTTGGACGACTAATAACAAAAATTAGTAAGTAAGATATTGCTAGATAGTGACATGCATTTTCAACGATACTCTTAAGCAGTGTTAAAATGTGTGAATTAGTTTGAATCTATTAGCCTACATTTAACCCTATTTCGGGCCCAAAGTGGGTCTAAACCAACTATCTAAAATATGGTCGAGGCTCGTCTCGAAAAGATGAACTAGACCGATTCACAAACTATAATGTGAGTTGGGCAGCTTCGGTCTAACCAACCATAATTAGAGAATGATAAAATTAGAAACTGATCACTACATATTAAAAGAGATGATGGCCAAAATACTGTTCATTTTTGCACCTTCCATTTCACATTTAAACTGGTTTGTCATTATTCATTAATTGGGTTGTGCACTATTCATCCATAAATATCAGAGGAAAAAAAAAATTCCTACAATTGTTGACTTTGAGTGTGTCGGTAAAAAAAAATCACGGACAGCTGCGCGAACACTGTGTTTGCATGAATGCTGGAGGAATCGCCACCGTCAATGGCGAAGGCATGGCGACGATATGTGGTTGTGAGGTGGCAAAAATGGTCAACTTCTTCAGCCACATGTTCAACGAAATCCACCATACTTCTCAATTTTCCACCTTCGGGAAGATCATCCGCGATGTTCTCCTCCACTTTCTCTNTCCTACAATTGTTGACTTTGAGTGTGTCGGTAAAAAAAAATCACGGACAGCTGCGCGAACACTGTGTTTGCATGAATGCTGGAGGAATCGCCACCGTCAATGGCGAAGGCATGGCGACGATATGTGGTTGTGAGGTGGCAAAAATGGTCAACTTCTTCAGCCACATGTTCAACGAAATCCACCATACTTCTCAATTTTCCACCTTCGGGAAGATCATCCGCGATGTTCTCCTCCACTTTCTCTACCTCCTCCACCACCTTTTCTACTGTATCCACAACGTTTTGTCTCCACTGTGGTTTCAATCTCGTCTGCACATT
>CAIGRN010128085.1:0-33562 GCA_903798345.1 Fraxinus anomala
ACCTACGTAATACATAGAAAGATTAATAAGGGTATATTTGAGCCACGTTATTTTGAAAGAATGTATTTTGGAATAGTAGATTGATGGAGAATGTGTGGTTGAAAAAGAAGGAAAAGTTATTGATATGATAGAAAATATTATTTTTTTCAAAAAAAATAAAAAAAAATTATTGACATGATAGAAAATATTATTTTTTCGAAAAATGTGTGATTGAAATTAAATTATGAAATAATGTGGGTCAAACAGGGTTTAATATTAATATTTGATTTTGATTAATAAATGAGTGATTTTTGACTTGACAACATTTTCAAGGCTCGTTGTTTTTGTCAAAGAGCATTATTCTATCATTATTTATAAATTTAGAGAGTAATTATTTTTCGATTGTATTATATGTAGATAATAAATTATATAATGATTTACATGCGCGTGATGTGATTGGACAATCAAATAAAAAAAACTTCATTACTCTCTTTTAACACCTTTATGTAAATTATTATGTGCAAGTAGGATTATTCAAAAATTTTAAATACTCCAATATTCTCTTTATATTTAAAGTTAATTTTTCTACTCTCAATACCTATTTATTATGTTTTCCAATCTTTTATTTTTACTTACTTCCTTCCATACTATTTTATTATTTTCTTTCATTAAAAATTGAAATACTTTAAATGCATTTAGTTAAAGAGAGTGGATTTAGTTCTCTAAATTTAGAAAAATAAAACTCACCCTTTAAATTTAGAGTTGTAAAGAACTCAAAGACTGATTTCAAGAAACATAACCTCGCTCACAAATCTAAAAAACAAATATATGTCGTAAGTTCGAGAGAACAAGGACTCACCTACATAGTATATATGTCTTAATGGGATTGTTTCGAACTTGGATTGTTTTACAATACATTATTGACACTTTGAAGCATTTCCTCTTTTTGCTAAGAATACACCGACGCATTTTTTGACACCTATTGACATTACACATTGATATCTTCCTATTTGACTATATGCTAAGAACGTGTAATCTTCATAAATTGTGTTCGAGTAAAGTATATTTTTCCCTTTTTTATGTGCGTCTTTGTGGTTGATAAGAGATCGATGGAATATTCTTTTTGCCCTTTTTAAAAGGAAAATGTAAAAGAGAAAAAGAATAAAGTAAAAGAAAGTATGTAAGAAAATATCGATATCAACATCATTGATTTCCTTCTATCTTTAGGAATTTTTTCTAGCAAAAAGTAATCAAAGTCAATCAAATTTGGATAGAGAAATTCCAGTGAAGATTACTTTCTAAACAATCTAATTCTCATTTTTCTTATATAAAAAAAAAGGTAACCAATAAGATGAGTTCAATTTTCACAAAACTCTCTTCATTGTTCGATTCACACTAACAAATACTTCTCCCACGAGATAAAGAAGGCGAATGTATCCAACCCACTTCATCTTTTTGGTGTAAAAAAAAATTATGTAAAATTTTAAAAAAAAGTCATTTTTCTTGTTTGTGCTTATGATGCTGTAAGGACAGTTCATATTGGTTTAAGACAAGTTGTAATCATGTAATTTTACAACTTGTCCTAAACCAATATTTATTAGGACAGATTGATATGGACTGTCCTTGCAGCATCATAAGCATAAACAAGAAAAATGTTGTCCTAAGACTGTCAGCAAGAGAAACTTGAATATCCATGAACCGGATGCTTTTGTTGTTACAAAAAAAAAAAAAGGGGGGGGGGCAAGCCTTGACGGCCTGGCCTTTTCCTGTTGCATATGAGATTCGACACAACTCAACCCAAACCGCTCGATCAAACCTCTGATGGCAATACATTTGAAAATGTGACAGACGTAAAAAGATTGTTATGTTAACTTAGGCAGTAAACTTAAGCAATTGAACCTCATACCTAACTTTCTAAGTTTCTAACTTACCAACCAGTGGTTGCATGGAATGCCTCAAATCATGCTTAAATGCCAAGACACGACCGAAAAACCCAATCCCATCACAAAACTCTTCATCCACATTCGGCCCGGCAATGACGGCAAAACCCTCATTGCATTATCGCCGGATCCAACTCCTCTTACCACTCGCATTGTTTTCTGTGCTAATACTTGGGACGGTGCGTGTTTTTCTCGACAATTTGAAGAACAATCAGCTACATTTGCATTGGAGAGGGTTAAGCAGAAGATCATTCAGAGTGCCAATTAATGTTTCTGAAGATGAAATAATTAAAGATGGATGCAATATTTTTGAAGGGAAATGGATTTGGGATAATGAAAGTTATCCACTTTATAGAGAAGAAAGTTGCCCATTTTTGGTTAAACAGACTACATGCTTAAGGAATGGGAGACCTGATTCTTTCTATCAGAATTGGAGGTGGCAGCCTAATTCTTGCAATTTGCCAAAGTAATTATTTCTTACCCCATTCTACTCAATTCAATTTTGTTCTTTTGGTATTGCTTTAAAGAAACTATATATTAGATTGCCAAATGGAGCCAGTGCCCTTGTTTAACTTCAAATGGGCATGTAAAAATTTTAACCTCAAGTTTCACCCACCTAACTCGCTAAAAATTATGTGTCAGACTTTAGTACTGCTTAACAAACATACCCGTAAAGTAAATTTTTCATGGCTTAAACTTTTAGACGAGTTTTTTTCACAGTTTATTGCTATTAAGGAAAGTTGTGTGATAAGTTGTTGAAATGGTTCAGATTTAATGCACTCAAGTTTCTGGAGATGTTGAGGGATAAAAGGTTGATGTTTGTTGGAGACTCAATACAAAGAGGCATGTTTGAGTCTATGGTTTGTTTGGTTCAATCTGCAATACCTGATGGAATGAAATCTCTTACAAGAATACCCCCCAGGAAAATTTTTGCAATTGAGGTAATGAAATTGGTTCCCCAAATCTCTTCTCAATCTCCCTTCTTTTACTAAAACAAAAGACGAACTCCGACTCCTCCAAATAGTCTGTTTTGTCACTAGATTGATACCAACACGAGTTCACTTTCACTTTGATTCCAGGAGTTCAATGCGACAATTGAGTACTATTGGGCTCCCTTCATTGTCGAGTCGATTTCAGACCATGCAACGAACCATACCGTATTGAAACGCCTTGTGAAGCTTGATTCTGTTGCTAAACATAGTAAAGAGTGGGAAGGAGTTGATATTTTGATCTTTGAAAGCTACGTTTGGTGGATGCACAAACCTCAAATCAACGCAACGTAAGAAATGCATATCTGAACTAACTCATTTTGGACACGTCCTGTCTACTGGTTACCAGCATAACTTATTAATGTATCTCGAATTTGTTTCCACAGATATGGATCTGAGGACAACATTCAAGAATATAATGCAACAACTGCCTATAGATTGGCATTAGAAACGTGGGCGAATTGGATAGAATCCAGCATTAATCCTAAAACTCAAAAGATCTTCTTTGCAACAATCTCTCCAACTCATTTGTGGTGAGTTCCATAACTCCAAAATATAGGAAATTTCTTGCCGAATGTATGGCTTCATCGCATTGCATGTATTCATAACTTATGTAAGTTTATGTAGAATTTCTCAAGATTCAAAGGAAAATTTTCATGTGCAGGAGCTGGGAATGGAAGCCTGGAAGTGATGGTAACTGCTTTACAGAAACACACCCAATTGAAGGATCGTACTGGGGAACAGGTTCAAATCTTGAAATCATGGGAATAGTGAAAGAAATCATGGGAAAACTGAAGGCTAATGTAAGATTATTAAACATAACCCAATTGTCCGAATTCAGGAAAGATGGACATACCTCAGTGTTTGGTGAACGGAAAGGCAAACTCTTGACTAAAGAACAGAGATCTGATCCAAGAAATTATGCTGACTGCATTCACTGGTGCTTACCGGGAATCCCTGATTCTTGGAATGAGATTCTGTACGCATTGTTGTTACAAGATTATCGGGTTCCTCGTTCATCATTAAGTGAAGCAAAAACTCCGGTACCTTGAAAGCATGGCAAAGCAATCTCATTTTTCCCATTTGAGAGCTTAGAAATTGCAAAAGTCTCATCTTTTCATTGGAAGTAGGATTTACACACACACAAGCAGATTGTGAGATTTGAGCCAATATTTACCTCTTAAGCTTGTGCTTGTAAATTTATACAACTTACTGGGACAAATCAGAAGTCATTGTGCTGGAAAACACAGTAGAAATTGCAGTGGAAGAGGAAAAGTAACAACTTTGGCACAGTGAAGAGCTTTATAAGGTTAATGAGGAAAGAATCAATTTATAGCTGAAAATTTTCAAGACAACAAATGTTTTGATGTTATGCATTTGATAGTTGTTATCCACTATAGAATACTGCAATGTAAACATTTAATTTGAGCTCGCTGATGTTGGAACCAGATGCGCTACATAGAAACACATAAATTACAGCTATGCAGCAATGGGATTGATGTGTTCCTATTTAGCAGGAAACGACTTTCTCGAATAATTCCTTCAGTGTTGGAACGAGAATTGCAACCAAATATTTTGAGCATGCCTGGGAAGGGGTCGATAACGTACCCAAAAATAAATAAATAAATAAAGAACTGACCAAAAATTGGACCTCTTTCTACCACCACATCTGCACCACCAGTAAACGTGATAATCCACAATGATAAAGAGAACACTGATGGTAGTGAGTAACATCGTCTGCTGCTCCTTTCCAAGTAGTGGCTGCACTATGAAGACCTGGGCTGGTGTCCCATTATGTGTTCACTCAAAGCAATTTCCTTCTACAAAATTACCAAAAAATAGTCCACTTCTTACCACCATGGCCGCCACCAGGCAGCAGAACTAATGATATTCGACAATAGTCAAGAGTGAACTGATGGCAGCGAGAGCAAAGCCTGCTGCTCCTTCCCAGAGAGTGGCAGGAGTTACGTGCGTCTATTTTAGAAACAATATAAATTCTGAAATTTAATATATATCATTGGTTCTCCTATTCAACCAATCAACCAGCAAGCTAGCATTATCCAGATGTGTGAGGCCGTCTCGAATGATGTTAGGAGTTCATCTTTGACATTATTGTCTCCCAAAATTTTTAACCCTTCAAGGAAATCAAAAAGAAATTCTCCAAAACCAACACGATAAAATGTATAACAATATCAAAGATAAGTGTTAACGTTTCGGCCTACAAGACAGGCCAGCTAAGCAGGAGGTCACACAAGGTCCGCACTCCATTTCACCTCGGCCCTTCACATGCAAGTAAACTTGTTACGTCAACATTTGTTCTTGGATTCTTGCAATGAATGTCAATCGCGAGGACAATTGACGACTCTGTGAGCCAGACTGTACACCCTCATCTATTGCTGTGTGGGACATTCCCAAATGTTCAGGTATATCTCTTCAAGTAGTCCAAGAAATCAAACGGCGTATAAAGCTTGATATGCTGTAGAAAGCACTGATAATGAATTTGTGGATCATGTTTTTTTGTACAACCTGCTTCAATATATGACAAAAATATCATAAAGTTTTTGTTCTAACAACAGAATATTTATCTGGAAAGAAATACATCAAATTCTTAAATTATCATATAATCTTGGCAACTCTTCTATCCATTATCTATTAGGATCTCCATCTGGAGGTGTACGCCTAATAATCTTGGTAATGTTGATGTTTTCCAGGATCTGCAACCCTGAGAAGAAGATGTTGGAGCTTAATGAAAAACTCTTAAAGTCCAACTCTACCTTCTGACTAGCGTTGTGCATGTTGACTGGAATCGAACCTCTCAAACCGAAACTTAACCAGAACTAGAGGTTCCAGTCCGGTTCCAAAAGAAGATTTTAGCTTATTTTCTAACTCTCCCTGGTGAATGTGCCATAAAAACATATGCACCCTTAAGATTAAGGATTGCATGATTAAAGGGCCAATTGAACTTGAGTGGCTCATAAGATTACGGATTGCTAGAAAATCCCATCAACTCAAGTTTGATTTGGCTTTTCTATCAAAGCTCAATTTATTTGGAGAAAGGTGAAGTTGAAGTCAAGTTTTTGCTTAAAGACTACCTTTGTTTTCAAGCGATTGGCTGTTGATTTCCACAATAATAGGAGCACACTTTGCAATCTTATCATTCTTTTTTTCTTCATATTTCTTTTTGTATTTTGTCACATCAAACTCTCGAGTCCTAAAAAATGATTCTGCGAATATGTTTCTTGCTTGTCCAAATCCAATTATAAAAACAGTTTACCAAACCTACGTAAACCTAAAGTTGATGAGCCATCACGTAAAGAATAAACATAATAATCAGAATTGATTTATATTTTTAATCATTAGTTTATCCTTCGAAATATAAAATTTAAAAAAATATATGTAATCGTCTAAAAATTGTTGGTGCGGGCTTTATGTATGTGTGGTTAAAGGGTTGTTAAATTATACAAAATTTAATCCGCAAGAGCATAATTAAACACTATAATTAAGGGGTTGGAAATGTAGTGTTTAAACTACAAACGAAAAAACCAAAAAATAAAACCAAGAAGAGAAGAAGAAGAAGAAGAAAAAACTAATCCGAGGTAAGTGAATTACACTATTTCTTTAAGACAAAATTGTCCCACAACGCTACTCACGGTTCACGGCACTTGTCTCCCAAAATATAATAGATTCAACTTGTGGTGAAAGCACTTCAAACTACAAGTTACATCGAACTTTCAACGGAGTTTCTCTTTACAGGAAGAAAATGGCTTTAGAAATAATTTTGCAAGAGATTTATAAAATGCTCAATAAAAGTACGATATGAGATTATGAATTGAATTAATAAAATCCAAACACATGGAATCTATATATATTAGTTGGAAATATTTGTCTTAAAACACACAACCATACAAAATAACACACATCTTGAAATTTATCTCTATACATGAAGAGACACGCCTATTAAAAAATAATCATGCCAAAAGTCGTGATCTTTCATATGGATTACACACCTTTCCATTCAAATATTTTATAATATTCTATACAGTTTTCCAACAATTCACGTATTTAAGCAATTAAAATTTGGCTTAATTTCTCATTCATCAAATAATGAATTCCACTTAAATAATAATTTAAAATTGGTCAAAACCAATTTTCTATATAAGATTCCAACAAAAATAAAATCAAAAAATATTTATATAATGCAGTAAAATGACTCAGCTTAATGTTTCTGAAGAGATAGATGAAGAAAAATTGACTTTTTTAGAGGAAAATGAAATTAGAAATTGAATTAAAAAATGTTAAAAACTAGTATGTAAAGTATTGCATAATGTGATGCAGAGAGTATGATTTGTTATTTTCAATTATGAATATTTAACTATTTTTAATAGAGAAATTATAATATTTTATCAAAAATCAATTTTTTTTTTTTATCATACCGTAAAATATGGTATGTAAAGTATAAATTTGAATAAAAATGCATTATATAAAGTGTATATACAACCTAAATGGATCCTGTATTTTTAAAATTTCTCGTATTAATAATGATACACACCCGACTATACTTGGTGTGTGTATATATATATATTTGATACAAATTAAAATTAGATTTTAATCTAAGTCAAACAATCAATATTAATCATATTTTTCACGAGTCCCACAACTTTTCAATCACACATGTCAAAAACTTCTATCACAATATACTAAAAATTTAATTTAATCCCTATCAAACACCCTCGTAGTCTTTGGTTAGAGTGCAAATGAACCTTCCCGAAAGATGTACTTTCTTGATTTGTTCCAGTACTCAAATGGTATCTCTACACCACAAATTTTCAATTAGTTATAATTTCAGTTAATTCCCAAAATATAATCATTACATATTTATTCTCCCAACTAAATTCTTAATCGTTGATCTGATGCCAAAATTAGCATTGCAACATGTCACGGTGATTGATATTCTAAATGAAGCCTTTCCCTTTTAACAATAAAATTTAACCACATGTTTGATTTAGTTAAAAATTTAATTTTAATAGATTTTAATAAAAATTAATGAACTGCATGATTGAAAGCTGATAAAAATTAAAAAATTCATAAAATGTTTAATTGAAAATAAGTTTGAAAAAAAAAATGAATATAAAAAATGGGGTGATCAAATGGTCTTAATGAATTTTTGACATGTAAGTAACCTCGGCCATTATAAAATAAAATTGAGAAACAATATATACATAGAAACCATAAACGTTGATAACATTTGACATGCAATGTTGAGAAAAGGGTTATTCATGATTCAATATTTCCTTCTTTCTATTTTAATAATTCTCAACGAACATTCAAAGATAATTCACATTACACGTAGTTGGCCTTTGAAATTTGAAGTTGATTTGCATTGAAACCATACAAATTCAAATAATTCGACATTGAACAATAGTAGGATTACAGTAGAAGTTGAATAGACAAATAAAACTCTTTTTATTCCATTTAATCCTAATTCGATAAGTGGTTGTGCACTATTTTGATTAAAATTTAATTAATATAAATTCATCAATAAGTTGAAGGGGTAAAATAACACTTACTCAGAAATTAGAGGATGACTTGACAAAACTTAAAAAATAAAGGGTGAAATAATAATATATTTAAAAGTTGAATGGCAGCAGAGGTAATTACCTAATGAAAGTCAAACATTGACCAATGCTAAAGATTGCCATCTTCGTTGCTCAAAAGGAAAATGTAGACCTTGCTATGATTAAAAAATGAATTATGCTACACTTACAATATTTTTTGACAATGTTGATTGACAATATTCTACGTGACATTATCACATTCATTCATTTTAATAAATTATTCTCTGCATTACAAGTTTGAATTTTGACAACTCATGATTGTCAATCATGTTTGTACGCTTAACTTTATTCTTAAATATATTGCATTTTGCAATTTAAGTTAATAGTATAAATAATAACATGGGCCTTAAAGTATCAAAAATATTTTCTTGTTCACAGTGGGGAGTCGTATCTTGCTCACTTGGAGATAATTGTACTTACGATTCTCATATTTGAAGAGAATGATGAGTAAAGTTCTCATGCCATATCAGTATGTAAACAGTCTTATTCTACCCACTGTGGGTAGAAGAACAATTTCGCCTAAAGTATACTAAGAAGATGCTTCATTGAACAAGAAATTGTCCACAGGCTTGGATAGTATTATTTTCAGTTGTCCAATATTCCTCTCAATTATTTCCCGCTTGAATTTGTGTAAAGCTTAGTCCAATAAACAATACTAGAAATTGGGCTAATGCGGACAACTTTTTTCCAACTCACATATGTGAATATCACAATCGGGAATAGTTTAGCCTATGCTTGAGATCCATTAGTTCTAGAGAATGCATTTTCGTGTCAAATCAAGAGGGTACACTTAGCTCGGCTCGGCTCGGCTCGGCTCTTTAGCTCGGCCCACGAGCTCGTGGTTCACGAGGCTCGTCTAATTTTATTTTTTTTAAACTATACCTAGATCTTAAATAAATAAAAAATAAATAAAAAATTTGACGAGCCGCTCGTAACAAACGAGCAGGCTCGGCTCGAGCTCGTCTTTTTGACGAGTCCGAGCGGTTCGTGGCTCCTTTTTTACAAGTCGAGCGGTCAAGTCGACGAGTCGCTCGGTTCGATTGCCACCTCTAGGTACACTCGCTACAAATTTTGTCTTGGTAAAGGATCGTAATAAAAACTAATTTTTTTAATTTTAACTCAATTTCCTTTTTTTTTTTTTTTTAANCGGTTCGATTGCCACCTCTAGGTACACTCGCTACAAATTTTGTCTTGGTAAAGGATCGTAATAAAAACTAATTTTTTTAATTTTAACTCAATTTCCTTTTTTTTTTTTTTTTAACTTACTGTTGTGAGAGTGTTGGGCAATAGAGGGAAAGCAAAAAGTTCAACGAATCTTTTGATAGGTTGTACTGATTTTTTTTGTTAGAAACAGTAGAAACTGAATGTAAAAAATTACTGTGCAACGATCCGAAATTGTTTAAAAATAGACCTATAATGGGCTCCAAACGGGGGCATATGTAATCCGTCATGAATATGTTGGTGTGTAGTTTGTACTCTAATCGAACAACTATTTTTTTATTTTTATTCTTTTATGAAAGGTTTTCTACTTACATTTTTAGTTTACTTAAGAAATAATTATCACCCATCTGATCTTGTACTAAATATCTTATATATCTAGTACCTTTGAAATTGGAATTAGGGACCTTAGCTCTATTTGGTTTAACTAAAAATCAAAATTTTAATAGATTTTGATAAAAAAAAAATATTGAATTATGTGATTGAAATGTTGATAAAAATTGTAAGTCTTAAAACATATGTGATTGAAAATGAGCTTCAGAAAAAAATGGGGTCGAACATGGGCTAACTTGTCGAAAACATATTTTTGCGATGAAAAGTAAGGATGGCAAAAAAGCTCGTCGGCTCGGGCTCGGCCAGGAAAAAGCCCTAGCCGGGCCCGACTGGGGCTCGGCTCCACATTTTGGGGCACCGGCTTGAGCCCGGGCCGACCCTTTAAAAAAAAAAAAAAAAAACAGGCAGCTAAGACAGCTTGCTGCAGGCAGGTAGTAGCCGCCTGCAGCAAGCTGACGCACACATGCAGCTATTTTAGTTGCATGCGCACATGCAGCTTACTGCTGCTTGCTTGAGCTGTAGGAAGTAGCAAGCAGGTGGGCAACAGCATGCTGCCAGCGCAGACAGCTTCTTTTACTGCCTGGCAGCACAAGAAAAAAAAAACCCCGAGCCAGTCAGGCTTGAGCTCGGGTCAAAGCTCGGGCCGAGCCTTTTTTTTTTCTCGCCCGGATTTGCTCGGCTCGGCTCGGGTTGAAAAAAGCTCGAGCTTTTTTTTTCGACTCGACTTGTTGACATAACTAATGAAAGGTAAGTTTCACAGTTTAAAATTGTGTGGCATTCAATTTAAAATTTTGTCTAACTCGATAGTCTAGTTAGCAAATAATTAATTTTTTATGTCATCTTTTATTGGTCAAAATTAGCATATATTGATGAAGTGATCAAATTTTATTATATATTCAACCTTTATACTATTATTAAAACTTAATGAGTGGGTTAGGGACTTAGGGTTAAATAAATTATTGTTACATAATTTATGTAAATAATATTAGGGTGGCAAATTGTGGACAATTCAAATAAATTTTTTGCCACGTGTCAATCAAAAAGGTAAGCCATACTTAAGTACAGTGCTTCATAGACGACTAGATTCTACAGCGGCCAGCTGGCAGGGAACTAGACAAGCACGTGGCCAGCTACTTCTGTCCGGATAATGATCTGAACTTCTTAAAATAGGGCTTACGATCCATATTCGCAGAAATACCCCTCTTCGAGGTTTGACATTTATGTCACTTTCTCGAGAATATCGAATTTTTGTACCCCTATGGGAATACAAATATGAATTAAATTAAGAGCATTGCTACGAGATTGCAACTCCAATTTAGACCGCGTCAATTTAGCATTAAATAATAAATAAAATTAAATTATTTATTTAATTCTATCTTCATTTATCGTATCATTTAGTACCATCTATATTGTGGTTACAACTCTAGTTAAGTTACATAATATTACTTATGAATTACGCTATTTGTACACTTTTTGTGTACATTGAGTTCAACATTTCAATTAAGTGTCAAAATATGTGATTTTGATTATTTATAGTGTTGTTAAAATTAACATATAAAAAATTACTACCTCACAATAATATCAAATTTGATTTACATGTAGCAAAATTGTACCAATATTTTTTTATAGCATATTCGTAAATCTAAGAGCACTTTCGGGGTACTAATGGAAATTGAGCCCCTATTTGTCTACCATTAATCTAAAATATTGTTTGCTATCGTAAAATTATTCATCACACATTCACCCAATAAAATATTCTACACACAAACCAATAAAGTTACTTTAAATTTCAACTACACATTCTCCAAAAATACTATTTATTACTTCATTTTTCTCTCAGTAACGAGATACGAACAAACTCTGAATTTCATGGTGAAATTAAGGGCAAATTGGGAATTTCGATCTGCATATGAGCTCTTTATTAAATTTTATTATTTTCACTAAAAACATGGAAGTTCACAAATTTTAGCATCGGCTTAACAATCATTATTTTAAAAATCTTTAATTTTCATACTCATTTTTAATCACATATTTACACAATAAAATATGTAATGCGTAAACCCAAAATTTTTCACTATTTTTTAACAACATATTTTTCAAAAAATATCATTTCAAAACTCCATTTCCTCAAAATAATGACCATCTCGTCCCACAAGGCTCTTATCATTGATCACGCGATAGCAGACAGGAACGCACATTGCACTTTACATAACTTGCTTACCTAATTAATCAAGATCGTCAAATTGAAGAAGTCGAAGTATCATGTAGAGGTCGAATCTCTATGTCCGAGACGAGGTGTTGTGATATACTACAGCCTATTTTTGGACGACACGCCTTTGTTCCACGAGGAATCTTTCACAACTTCGCCTCATTGAAGAATCCTCCTTACATGATCTTCTTTATGATTGGCTGAATTGACATCTCTACAGTAGCTGTCGCTATATCAACTTTTTAGTCTATTTTTCAGATATCAAACTTGAGTTATAGAGTGACTATTTTCTATTTAATGCCGTATCAACCTAGAATAGCAGAGGTAATACCTATGAGGAGACGCATCGATTGTTAGGATGAAATCACGCGTCATCAATCCCACAGTATCCATCCACCTCCTCATATTATAAAAGTTTACATTTGATGCCATTTACGCAATTTTACGTTTTTAATAACTTTGCTCAGTATTCTTTTCAACCTACACACTTGTGGTTCTCATTCATTGTTCATCCCACACTTAAATAATCTATAACCATTAGTGTGTTCATGCCGTCTCTCTTACCAATGAAGAAGGCCACATGCGTCTAGAATTTATCCAAATGTGCATGAACGTGGACATAAGTGAAATTAAAATTGATTGACTATGTTGTCCAATCAGGTTAACTAAGCACAGTCGTGATATTGTTAAATTTAAAAAATTTAAAAATTTTGTGAAGCGGAAGATTGAGGCAGCATCCCAAACCAAACTGTTTAAAAGTGGATAGTCAATTTGTGTGTTCTTGTTTTGTTTTATGTCGTGTTTTTACGGGCCCACTCGTGTGGGAGCGAATGCATACACGCAATCGCTTGCATGCACGGTCAGCCGCAGCCCTATACGGAAAGCGAATCGACTCGCGTAAAATTAAACAGTAATAATAGCGCTGAAATCTAACATTACCGGCGTGCGTAAAGGCGTAACCTGCGCCAATCTCCCACGATTCATTTATTTATTTATTGTGTCATTTAATTGGGGAGAATAAATTTTGACATTTATTTTTAATCCATGCAGTATCCACAGATCTGTATACGATATTAATGGAATTGATTTCAAATATGTAGAAATTAAAATTTTAATTTATTGTTGCTATTCATATAAATGAATGAATTCTTCGACAATTTCCTTCACAAATTCCACTGCAAAAATTAGACGAAAACCTTCTAAACAAGGATATTTTTTACGAGTTTGGTTTGCGTTGTATGTCAATCTTCACCTTTCAATTTACTCGAACGTTCATAAGTAATAGAACTCCCATCTTAGTAGTTATAGTTCATAATTTTTTGTAATCAATACTATAATAGTCGCTTCGAAGGAAAACAAGACCACGTTGCGTACTCTCTGAGAAGATTAGAATTTGAGAATTACACAACAAATGATGTGAATTCAATAAAAAGAAAAATATGCGCGCACGCTAAGTTCTAGCCACCTATCTTTATAGAACGTTTGTATTAATATATCTAAGAACTTAAAATGGTCATGAATGTTTTGCCCCCACAATTCGTATCACGCGAAAGTCAAAAATTCAATTATAATATTCTCGTAAAGTAGAAAAATAATAGCTCAATTATCTATAATGAAAAAATGCCATACGTATATAATGAGTAGAAAAATATCGCAAGGAATGAATTTTGCAATACTGATTTTTTTGAAAATGTATAATTAAAAAGTAGAGAAAATTTTAGGTTTACGTACAAAATTATTTTATTATACCCATGTTTGACTCTCTTTGTCAAAACTCTCATACTTATTTTTAACCATACATTCACACAATAAAATATTTTATATGTAAATTCAAAATTTTTCCCTACTTTTTAACAACACGTCATTCAAAAAATTAGTAATCAAAACTTCATTTCCCCCTAATTTCTTTTCATAATGGCCATCAAACAAGGGCTAAAAAGAATTTGTGACTGAAAATGAGTTTTTAGTTAATGGAGTAAAATAGGGGCTTAATATCACGATTTTACCAACGATACTTTCAAGCATGAATGAAAAAATCTCAGAGCATACTATATATGTATTACGTAAGTATTGTTAATTGTATTTGACTCTCGATCAAATATTTATTTGTGGCATAACAAGTCTAAAAGTACAAGAATTCATATTGCACACCAAAGTCGAAATTTCAATTAAAATATAAATTATAAAACAATAGTTCAATTATCCATAAAATTGCATAATGAGTAAATTTTATGTATCATTAAGTATAATTTCATTAATAATATTTTCAAAACGAGTGTGGAAGGATAATGAAAATCTCAGAGCATGATATATTTTATGTAAGTATCTTTGATTCTCAATCAAATATTTATGAATAATTTGCCAATAGTTATGGACAAAATTACGAACAATCTTTCTAAATATACAAAATGGTTGACTTCTAATTAGGTTTATGAAAAGGTTTTTCTACTCGAGATTTTCATACTCTATCGAACGTTAACTTTGTTTTTATCATGCACTATCGTAACTTGTAATTATGATTTAAATATTTTGTTCATGAAATGCCCACAAACACGGTTATCTACGAGTCTCGGCTAGAATATTTATGTTTGTACAAATCGAAAAATGATATATAGGCGTAAATCATCGGTACATAAAAAAAAATGTGCGTTCACATGAGTTATAATTGAAAAGACAGACGAGTCTTCATAGATTGGTACAAACCTCAACTTAATAATAGTACAATAATTTATTTCTTACCCCAATCATTCAATCAGAGTACATGTCTGAAAATCATTCAAATGGGAATTATATCATTTTCTAACTTAGAAACAATGTCTAAATTGTATATAAGAAAAAAAAAAAAAAAAGCAGTGAGTTACTTTTATATATCATTAAGTTCAATTTTATAATATCGCGCAACCACGATTTATTGAAAATGGTTTCAAAACGAGCATAAGGATAATGAAACTATTAGAGCACATTCCATGCAATTATTATTAATTATCTTTGAATATTGATCAAATATATAGAAATCAAATATTCAATAATTTCCCTACAATTCACATTAGGCACCATAGTCTTAAATCCAATTATAAATTTTTTGAATCATTAAATACAGTATAATCTTACGCAATCGCTATTTTATAACGATACTTTCAAAACTAGTTTGCATGGATCGACGATGAAAATTTTAGAGCACGATGTATTTTACGTTTGACTTTCCATTCCAATATTTATGAGAATAATCTCGGGTGATCTTGACTTTTAACTTTTTTATTACACGAGATCCATGAAATTTAGGAACAGTCAATATTGCATCTAAGTTCAACACCTAATGCATGCACTTTAGTCACGTGTGAATGGGAGCTCTTCTAATTTAGTTTTTATGTCTCTTCTTGCAAGCGAATTAAACGAAACAAAAACAAATATTAGAACCACTTTGCAAATGTCTTTCGACATTTTGGACAAGAAAGTATGTTTGATAAAAAAAAATCAGCATACCCTAATTTTGTAAAACTTTTCATGTACCTTTGACAATTTATTCATCGTCTATGTTATTCAATACCATTCTACAAATGAATATTTAAAATCAGATTTTTAGCAAATTTTAATAAAAATTATTAAAATGTGTGGTTGAAAATTTGTGGGTCCCATGAAATATGTGGTTAAAATTTACAAGTAATGTAATTAATATATTTAATAATTGCCCAACAAATAATATTAGGCATCAAAATAGTAAAGCCAATTATAATTTTAAATAGAAAATGATAGCTTAATTATTCTAAGAAAAAAATGTTGTTTAATGAGTAAATGTTATGTATCAATAAAAACGATCTATGTGATTCTATCACAATTTTAACAAAACACTTTAAAACGAGTTTGCATGGATAATGAAAATCTTAGAATATGATAGATTGTACGTAAATATCATTAACTATATTTGACTATCGATACAAATATTTATGAGCATAATCTCGAAGAAAATGAACTTTTTAAAAATTCCAATTGCACAAGATCCCCATAATCCAATGATTGGTCAAAGTCGCACCCAATTTCTAACACCTTAGGCATGTTTGTAAATTGTTTATAATTGGTTTAAATTTTAAATAGATATAAATTTGTGATGGATAAGTAAATACTAAATACTACTTGTAAGTTTAATTCGACGTGTTATAGACAAATTATAAACAAGTGCAAAACATGCACACAATATATTACAAACTCTTCTAGTTTAATTTTTAAATTTTTACAATTATGTTCTTACAAGCAAAGAAACCGAAACAAAAACTAGAATAACGATACGATTTTTCAAACGTCTCTTGACATTTGGACACAAAAAGTATTCGTGGCAAAAACAAATTTAAACAATGCCTAATTTTGGTAATTTTTTTTTTCTTAAGTGTACCTTTGACAATTTATTCAATTTCTAATATCGTATTACAAGCGCATATTTTGTATGCAGTGAGTTAATTTTAATGTATCATTAAGTTAAATATAATATCGTGTGACGACGATTTATTGACAGTGTTTTCAAAACGAGCACAAGGATAATAAAACTTAGATAAGTATTTTGCGCAAGTAAGATTATCTTTGAATCTTGATCAAATATCTAAAAAGAAGATTCAATAATTGCCCAACAATTCAAATTAGGCACCGCACTCATAAACCCAATTATAATTTTAAATAGAAAGCAAAAGCCCAATTATTTTAAGAAAAAAATTATGTTAAGTGAGAAATATTATGTATCAATAAATACAATAGCAATCGCGATTTTATCAACAATACTTTCAAAAAGTTTGCATGGATTATGAAAATCTTAAGAGCACGATATTTTTTAACGTAAATATCATTGATTATATTTGACCTTATTCGATTTTTTATGAGCATAATCTCGAGTAATCTTGACTTTTAAATTTTCGATTGCATGAGATTTCTGTAATCCAAAGAACGGACAAAGTCGTACCTGAATTCTAACATTTTGCACACGCTCTTTAGTTACATAGGTATTTACGAACTCTTCTAATTTACTTTTTATGATTATGTTCTTGCAAGCAAAAAAACCAAAACAAAAACAGACGTTAGAATCACTTTTCAAATGTCTTCCGATGTTTTTAACACAAAATTATCTGTGATGAAAAATATAGTTCAACGTAATCCAATTTTGTAAAACTTTGCTCGATATAACTTTGACAAAGAATTAAAAGAAATTTTAATTTTTTTAATACTGTTTAATCCAATTTACGAGATAAATTTCCTAACGAAGGACGACCATGCCAACATTGCACAGTCCTTCAATGAGAATGGGGTATAGGTTGTGTGTCCACAGATTTCTCCAACCTTAAAAAAAAAAAAGGAAAAAAATAAAATAATGCACGTTACAATGAGAGAGAAATAAGTAGAGAGAGGTTCAGAAAATAATTAAAAAAAAAAAAAAAGAGATGGAGTAAATGGAGAGAGAGGGAGAGCTGTCTCGTGAAGCCAGCAAGTCTCTTTTCCTTTCCATTGTACTCTCTTCTTCTTGTTCTTCCTCCACATACTCTCTCTACTCTCCAAACCTTTTTCTCTGTGAAAACCTTACTTTCTCTCTAAAGCAATTCCGTTTCTATCTCTAACATTCACATTTATTCTTTCCTTCTACCTTTTGAATCACGGGATCTCCATCAATTCTCTTTTTTCTTTTCCGTTTCTATCCATTTTCATGTATTCTTCAAAGTTTCAATCTGTCTGTCTCCATTATTGCTTCACATTGATGAGATACACTGAGGGAAACTGAAAAAAGGACGCAACCCAGAGAGGGAAAGGGGTATACACAGAAGATTGTATACTGTATACAGGAGGAGAGTGAGCGTGGGAGTGTGTGAAAATGTCGCATCAGGGGAAACCTACGTCGGAGATAGGGTTACAAACGCTGTCGGATCGGTTAAGGAACACGCTAAGTTACGATGAAGAAGATAACGGCGTCAACGTTAATAAGCCGGACTTTCGGGAACTCGATCTGGGATCGCCTGTTTCGCCGCTGCGGCCTCGGGCGGGTAGACTCGGTGCCACCACCGCCACTACAGCCACCAGCAGTAGTTCCAGTTCCTCTGGATCGGTGTCGGGCCGGAGCACTGCCGGGGTCCACTTGAATCCACCAAGGAAATCCAATTCCAACAGTCACTCCGGTGAGCTATCGAGTTGTTCCGTGGAAAGTTCCCCATTGACGGCGCGTAACTCCAAGCCGGGTCATACTCGCATCGCTTCGGGCGGTAGTCACCAGTTAATTTACTCCAGTGGTGGCTATGTCAACTCTCCAGCGGTCAATGTGCTCCCCACCGGGAACATTTGCCCTTCCGGCAGGATCTTGAAGACCGGCATGGCCAGTCGGTCAACTAAGACCGACGTTTTGGGGTCTGGAACGGGCAATTACGGCCATGGAAGCATAATGCGGGGTGGTCCTTCATCAAAACCCAGCGTGACGACGGACAGCGGACCCATAGATTACTCGAGAGGATTAATGGTTGGTGGAGAGTCAGTGAAGAGAACGGGAACATACAATAATGATGATGCAGAGGAGTTGAAAAGAATGGGGAATGAGAATTACAGGAAGGGCAATTTTGCAGAGGCTTTAAGCTTTTACAGTAAAGCAATTGTGATATCCCCAGGCAATGCCCGGTGCCATTTTAATCGAGCCGCTGCTTTGATGGGGCTGAGAAGATTGGCCGAGGCTGTTCGGGAATGTGAAGAGGCTATTAAGTTGGATCCAGGGTACGTGAGGGCGCATCATCGTTTAGGATCTTTGCTTCTTAGGTGAGCCCTTGCAGAAAGTTCTAATCTTTTGCTTGTTAACTATTCAGGTTTTTGGTATAGGTGCGAAATCAATGCTGTTTCATGGTTATGTTTTAGAATGTGGTGATTGTGATCTAAACTGGTGAAAAGGGTTCATATTGATTCTGTAATACGTGTATTTTTCGATTATAGATTATTTTGTGAGTGTTGATTGGTTTAATGTAGAGGGGTTGAATGAGCTAGATCTGGTTCATTTGATTTTTTGCGCTGTTTGGTTTTATGTATTTGTTTTGTTGTGGCTAATGTCTGTTATATATTCGCTTTGGATCCCATTGTGATAAGGCCATCATTGTTCTTTTCCTTGGACTACTGTATGTTTTCCTTCTCAGTTATTGTGGCTCCATGTGTAGGCTGGAGGACCATTCAAATTTTCTGTGGCAGTGGGTCACTTTTAAGGTTTCAAGTAGGACTTGAAGCGACATTTTAGTTTCTTAATAGCATGGAATGTTGTCGTGTATTATTATTTGAGTTCACTTGATGGTTCTAAGTAGCGGTCAAACTAGTTCACTCTGTTTTTTCACTGGAGTTCTTCTCAGTTTTCTCTTAAAAGAATCATTGATGGAAATCTCATGTTTGTAAAATGATTTCCATCTCCATTTGGTGTAGAATTTTTTTTCCCTTTTTATTGTTCATTTTGCATTAAGCAACCTAATTCTTCCAAGGATTGTAGTTTAGGACAGGTTGAGAATGCCAGAAAGCACCTTTGTTTCCCAGGATATCAGGCAGATGCAGTCGAGTTGCAGAAGTTGCAAGCAGTTGAGAAGTGTCTAAACAAGTGCACTGATGCCCGGAGAGTTGGTGATTGGAGAAATACATTGAGGGAAGTTGATGCTGCCATTGCTTCTGGTGCCGATGCCTCCCCTCAGGTTAGTACTTCCTATGTATCTACTCAATAGTTGACCTAGGGCATGTTTGGCTAAATTTTACAAAGTTTTGTAAGTAAATATGTTTCCAAGTACGTCATTAATCAAGATTGAAAATTATAAGTTACTTGTTGGATAGTAAGGTAAGAGTAAACTTTAAAAATGGGTAATTCTTTTACTTGAAAGTAAGGAAAAAGATAGTAGCACCTCACATGTTTGGAAATGGAAGTTTCTTTTAAGTAACTTTGTTGTTGAAGCTCAGCCAAAATGCTCCTATTGATTAGAATGGGAAAGGTAAGTGCTGTTACTGAACTGGTTGCATATGAATCAACAGCTTTGTGCATGTAGAGCAGAAGCTCTCTTGAAGCTCCTTCAACTAGACCATGCTTTTTTAGCAATCTCGGACATTCCTAAATTTGAACTGTCTACCGGGAAGATTTTCAAGATGCTTTTTGAAGCATATATATTATTTGTTAGAGCCCAAATTGAGTTGGCAAGAGGGAGGTGAGTTTCAGAAACTTTGAACTCCATCAGACAAAAGGAAATACAGATTCAGAGTATGAGATGTATGATGAATACCTGCAGGTTTGAAAATGCACTTACAGATATTGAGAAAGCAGAAAAGGTTGACCCACATAATGTTGAAATCTCGGTTATGCTCAATAATGTGAGGTTGGTGGGCCGAGCACGTGCTCGTGGGAACGATCTCTTCAAGTCAGAAAGGTTTACTGAAGCCTGTTCGGCTTATGGGGAAGGGCTTAGGCTTGATCCTTTTAATTCCGTTCTTTATTGCAATAGAGCGGCTTGTTGGTTTAAGCTTGGACAGTGGCAACTGTCAGTGGATGACTGCAACCAAGCTCTCTGTTTTCAGCCCAATTACATTAAAGCTCTTCTTAGAAGGGCTGCCTCAACCTGCAAGGTGAAATGCCTCCTCGAAGTATTACATGTTTTAAAATTTCCGCCAAAATTCTATAAAATATGCACACTTGATTGTATTTGAAATTCACTTTATATCTAATTGCACACTGTTGATTATAGCTTGAACGGTGGGATGAAGCTGTAAGAGATTATGAGCTTTTGAGAAGGGAACTCCCCAATGACAACGAGATTGCCGAATCTCTATTTCATGCACAAGTTGCACTGAAGAAATCACATGGAGAAGAGGTTTATAATCTGAAGTTTGGTGGTGAAGTGGAGTCAGTTTCAGGGCTTGAGCAATTTCGAGCTGCAATCTCGTCTCCTAGTAAGCATGTTGATATTTGTGCCTTTTGCGCATTCTTAGTGTTTCTTACTATGATACAATTATTCATAATTGAAAGAATGCAGGTGTATCTGTCGTCCATTTTAAAGTGGCATCCAACCTACAATGCAAGCGCATCTCACCATTCTTGGACACATTATGCACTCGATATCCATCCATAAATTTTCTTAAGGTCATTGATCTAATGCATTGTTCATTATCGTTCATTTTCATCAGTTATCCTTTTTTTCTTTTATATAGTTATGGATTTGAGCTTCGGCCGTACCTGTATTAGATCATATTTGGCCTAGCCTAAAAAATGTAAAACTAATTTTCTGGAAAGTAAGTAGGGACTTAACATTGAAAAAGTAAGTTTTTGGACGTAACATTTCCCCCAAAAGCAAGTGGACTGACAGACAGGACGTGTTTAGATAAATAATCTTAAATGTATATTTGTCTTCAATTGTAGGTGGATATAGAAGAGAATCCTGCTATTGCACGTGCTGAGAACGTTAACATTGTGCCAACGATCAAGATATACAGAAAAGGCAGCCGAGTGAAGGAAATGGTCTGTCCAAGTCCAGAGGTGTTGGAGTCTTCGGTACGACATTATAGTTTTTAGATCTCTGGTCATACTATCCTTCTCCACCTTCATGTCATGGACAACCCTGAAACCACAGTTTACCGGAAACAGCCTTCAGTTCCCACCTTATTAGAATTATTAGTTGCGTGTGGCATAATTGGAACTGCTACACAATAATCCCTCCTACCATATTCGCCAAGTGCCTGTGAAATGCAAACCCAGCATAGTAATTTTTGCTATTTCTATTTATTCTTTCGTTTGTCATTGCTGTCCGGTCCATATTCGTCCATTATTTCAATCTTTTCGGACCATGTTTCCCACCCTTTTCAAGTATGTCTGCCCCTATCTAGTATATCCTCATTCGACAAAAAATTAGTGAGAAATATATGCAAAATTATTTGAGTCGATGCTTGGCTAAATTTAGTGGGAGGATTGAGAGAAATCACTTGCTGGTTGGTGGCTTTTAAGATGGGATCTGTACATGTATATATATGATGATGATATATACACATTGGTGGCCCATTGAAGGAAAATGAATTTCTAGTTGTTACTTATTGGGTTAGTGATAGAAAAATGAACATGAAAGTATTGTTATTAATGTTTCTTTGCTCAACATTGAATTAATAAAATTCTCAGATTTTTTCATCATTGAAGTCCTATGTATTATCCCTGTTGACTTTGTTGAGTACAGTTCCAACATAATATTAGACTGTTTCTCTAGTTCGATTAATAAAATTACTCGCATCTGTTTTAGGTAGCGATTTAGTCTATTTTACAAGGTTTCGATTATTCTTTATGCTTGTCAGCAGATGAGGTTTGCCCCGGTCGGCTTATTCGTTGTTTGACTAATTCAGTGTACCAAACGTGCATTACTTTTTCATTTGCCAACTCAATCGAACGAGCTTTGAATAAAGGATAAAAGCAACACCTCATCCATGGGATAATATCTGCTAATATTACAATGTGTGGATGTTGATGGCAGTCTTGATTAATAGGGCATTTAACCTGCCATCCTTAATTTAATGGAGTATTTTAGCATATACTTGCAGGTGGAGTGTATCTATTACATTGTTTATGGAGATGAAAAACTGAACTAGTACGAATAATTCCTCAATAATGCAGATGCAGAAGGCCAAGTCAAAAGCCCTCTTCTTGAGGGTTTGTCTGCTTCATAAAATATAAATCACGTGTCAGCATTAAAGTTTGCTAACTTCCAAACAGTCCCCACCCCCCACCCCTAAAAGGGCTTTAAAAAGTCGGTCGAAAAACAGTATTGCCTTTTGAGATATGTGACTCACTGTCATTTGGCCGGCGTGATTGTCTACTGTTTTAATCAATTTCTAGTGTTCATTCTTGCATCTATTTCTGACTTCAACCTGAGAAATATGTGCGTTCGTGTTCACACAACGCGAGATGATGCAATACTATCTAGTACTACCTAAGCAGCCGGATGTACGTTCTTGTTTTCATAAGTTCATAATAAGCTCGACTCGATATGATTGATAGTGGAGTATCTAGTTCAATCGATTAGAAAGCCGTTAAGATACAAGCTGCGAGTTTGAGTCCTGGGTAATGACTATAGAGGGAAGTGAAGGGTTAATTTGGTTTGTGTTTGAGTTTTGAGTTCATTTTCACTTTTTTATTTTTAAGGATTGTTTTAAGATTTATAAAAATATATTTAGTTTGTTATTCTGAAAAATTATTTTTCAAAATAAAAAAAACATGTTTGGCTTGATATTTTGAAAAATTATTTTATGACATTTTATTTCATTAAATTTGAATTTAGCGGACATGGAATAATTTTATGTTAATATATTATCAATTAATATGTTTTAAAGTTGAAGAATTTTAGAATGTTTTTTTTTTTTTTAATTGAGTTCAAAATAAGGGAAATAAAAATAAACATTAATGATGTAGGTTGAGAATATTTTTATCTATGTTCATTTAAATATATTTTTTAAAAAAATTATATAAATAATCATTTGGAGCTTTAGCTTTATTTATTTTTATAAGTTTTATACTTCTAGAAATTTTCCTAATTTTTTTTTTTATTTTGGATATATTATTTTAGAATATTAAATTTTTAGAGTTTTTGATTTTATATTTCAAATCTTGATTTTCTTTAAAAAAATTAAAATTTATTTGCTAGAATTTTATATTTCTACTTTTTCTTAAAAAAAATAATTATTAATATTTATCTAAATAAAATTTTATCTAAACGTTTGTTTTATATATTTTAAGTGTTTTCATAATTTTCACTGAAAACAATTAAAACGTCAAAAATGAGTTTTAAATTTTATGTTATACATTTATATTATTTTCAAAAATGTATTTTCAGAAATAACACACCAAATAAGTTTTTAGTATTTTTCAAAACGGAAAATAGCTTGAAAACAGTAAATCAAAGCACCCGAATTTTATGATTTGGGATGAGAGATCTAAAGCTGAAAGAGGGAACTCAAAGAAACTGATAATAAAATCTATTAATAATCAACATAAAATAACAGCCGTTGATTTTCCCTGATGATGATGATGATGATGATTGATTGAGGGTTTCAGTTACATACAAACGTCTCCTGTTCTACCTCATGCATGTTGAAGTTGAATTCAAATATCCAATTTATTGCTACATACAAGTTACTATAGTTTAA
Source organism: Fraxinus anomala (assembly GCA_903798345.1). Classification (NCBI taxonomy): domain Eukaryota; kingdom Viridiplantae; phylum Streptophyta; class Magnoliopsida; order Lamiales; family Oleaceae; genus Fraxinus; species Fraxinus anomala. The sequence goes on from CAIGRN010128085.1 coordinate 24,431, forward strand.
ATGCATTCATAATAATATAATACACACTCGTATATAAAATATTTATGTTAAAAGGGCATCTTCCCAAAATCGAGGAAAAAGGATTTCGTGCGATATGCCTTTTGCTTGACAATACGGACTAACTTTGATGTCATTCTATTAAATTCTAATAAACGATCATTGCAATGTTATTGGAGTTTATGATCCGACAATTGAAGAGACGAGCGCAAGCAAAAGAGTCAACCAAGTGTTAGTAGTAGAGGATTTTACTCTCGATTGTACACTTTAAGGTCATTCAATTCTTCATTCATTTTATTTTTGCAATTAAATTTGATTGTTCAATTCAAAAAATTTTGTTGGAAACAATAATAAAAGTTTCTTTTTAAAAATTTGAAAGCAATACATTATTCGTTTTGCCATTAAAATCTGATATCGTGTTTTAATTTTATTTAGCATGTCAACTTGTATTTAATAATAGCGTTCACACTTCACAAGGGCATTGCAGAATATTTTAAATGTAACATATTGTTTAAAGTATTTGATAAGCAATTTGATTCGTCTTAAACTCAAACAAGCCATCAAATTTCAAGATTTAAGTTCGTAAACAAGTCATCATGATCTCATATGGTAGACTGTCTTACGGGATATGTTAAAAGGTAAAATTTTACGTTTCTTAGATATGAAAATAGTAATCAACATATAATAGTTTAGACTATTCATTATTAATAAATATATTCTTCGAGTACATCTAACGATGGTAAAAAAATGGATTAGAAAGTAGTCGACAATATTAAACAAGTAAAGTATGTAAAAATCTTGTCTATTTTATTGTCAAATACAGTCTGATACTGTTGCCAAACTTGTACTAAAGGTATGCAGTAGGACAGTACAATAGACAATTATTCGAAAAAAAAAAAAAACACAACACACGCATACATTATTATCGTCACTGGCCTAAAGCAAAAGCCTCGACTGGAAAAGTCTTCGTAATACCAGCAAGACTCTTGAAATGGATTTTTCCAGTTGGAGGATCATCCACTTTGATTTCACTAACTGGAGGCCAAAGCATGAGCTCTTTAGCCTTAACTCCATGCAATTTCTTGATCTTTTTCATCTCAATATATCCATTAATCTCATTGCTATAACTCACCATTTTGCTTATAATTTTGAATTCATGTTCAACTTTTTTCTCCTGAACAATCCACATGTAACCTGTGCTCCTTACAAATCCTACTTCTATCACCTCTGCAAGAGGGAGGAGCCCGAGCGGGAGCTNCCTCTGCAAGAGGGAGGAGCCCGAGAGGGAGCTCAAATTCTCCGAGAAGAGAAATCGCCATTTTTAGACCTTCCTCGTGCCCTTTTTTCACTATCCCACCTTCCTTTTCTGCCATTGCTAGTATGTGAAATGTGGGTTTGTGATTGAATTTTGATATCTAGGACTAGTTGTACATACTTCTGAATGTAATTTAGGGTATTTATATGTCGATCATATGCTAATGTGACAAAAATGGGATGGTAGAAATCGAAGTTTTACATTGTTTTGATCGGATTGCTTTGATCTATGTTGATATGCCTGCATTTGAAATGGACATAGGATTTTTATTGTGACTTGATTGTAATATTCGTAATTGTTATATTGGATTCAAGTGGACGTCTTTGCACACTTGTAACTCCCTGGTTTAATTCCAAGATCAACTATGATCCAAGTCCAACGTTTTCATTTTCATTCACTACAACAAGCACGAAAGTCTCTTCCCTCTGTCGGTTCGTTTAGATCATCTTAGATGAGAAAGAAGCACCATTCGATTTGGGGTGACGATGTTACAAAAGGCATGAGAAAATCCTTCAGCATATGCTCCTTTTGTTGGGAAAACCCCATGGAACCCATCAAATTGTCATATTTCATTACATATTTGGAAGCACAGAGTACAGAAAAAGTTGACAGCAGAAATGCTGGACATTGAGAACATTATATTACAATTTTTTCAAGTTCATTCGACAGTCGATCAGTACATGGTTTGTTATTTACGGAAGCCTTGCACTCTACACACTTCGTGCACCACTTGCATACAAGCGTGTCCATTCTTTTGCTGCAAGTCAAAAAAGAAACAGATACAATTAAGCCCTTATATGATTATTTGATAATCTCCTCTCTCCCCCACTCATTTTCAACCACACATTTCCAAAAAAAAAAAAATCCCTTTTCACGTTTCCCCTCAATTTTTCTGTACTTTCTAACCATACATTCACAAAAAAAACCACTTTTCAAAGAATCACTTCTCAAAGGATCAAAATCAGACAAGCATTAGGTAGACACAGTGGCACAATTTTCTATTAGAATCAGGCATATCAATGTTTCAAGTATACCTGTTTCAACGGCTTCAGCCTCGTCTGTTTTCCAGTGCTTAGCAATGTTTTCTGAGAGGGGATCCTCTGGGTTTGGTGCACTCAAGAGTGCTTGAATACTAAACAGAAACAATAGAACAGTGTGAAATTGTGCATATACATATAACAAAGACAAAAGTGATAATCAGCAAGCACTTAAGCTGGAAGAGTTCATAGAGATAAATCAATTTCCAATTTTAGGTAACAAAGAAGAATCACTAAATATATGATTCGTTGAAATTTGCAACATTTTACTTCTTAATGGGCATAAACGTAAAGAGACGTGGAGATTTCCTAGATGAAAGTTCTTCATGAATTTAGTACCTCAAAAGTACTGTTCGAATCTGAAGAGCAGGGCTCCATTTGTCTTTAAGAATATCTAGGCATATCCTTCCAAGCTGCATAGAAAATCCATCAGGCCAGAGTCAAGAACCTGGCACTCAAACCTAGAGATGGATAACAAGTGAAAGTAGGACGACAGACCTTATCAATGTTCGGGTGGTAGATTTTCGTGAGGAAACGAACCTGTTGGAACAAATGGTCAAAATTATTCATCCTCCAATTCAACAAAAAACTTTTAATCTCATTTGAGTTTTCCACCAGTCCAAATTGCAATCTCATTTCAAACGAGTACGTTGCTATTTCAATCGAGGCGATGAGAATGCACAAAAATTAAAACTTTCTCTTTCCCATGGCTGCAACCATAATCTCACATTTACAAGAGATTCAGATTTATCAATAATTTCTGCAGGAACTACTCCTGCTTTGTGTACAAGAGTTTCACGAGGAAGTCACCCTAACTAATTTCATCTAAAAGCTCTTCTAATTATACAAAGCACTTTCAGAAAATTATCAAAACAGGTCCAAAAACATCTTTTTAGAGTAAGTTTGGGATGACTTATCTAAAAGATAAGTAACAAATGTGTGACTTATTTTTAACATGACCCACCTTTCAAAATAAGTCAACATAAGCTACACATTTGGAGTTTATCTTTAAGATAAGCTATCCCAAACATGTTCTTAGTCTCAGAAGCAACTTTTGACTTTTCAAAAGTCTTGCCAAATAGACCTTAATTATTATTGTAACCAAAAATGGTAACACAGGCAGGCAGCCTGTTTGCTACCATTTTTAGAAAATTATTCGCAACCAGGAGGAGAATGGGACTGTAGCAATGAATTATTTTTTCATTTATTCTCCTTTTCTAAAAGGTGTTGACCACCTCATCTAAAAGCTTATTTTGTTAGAGACTATTAGAGCGAGAATGTAGTTATTTATTTAAATTTCGACACGCCCCCTAGTGAGCAGGGGGGATTCATTTTTTCCCTCAAAGGCCTCGTACATGCTCAATTTATTGGTGGAGACAAGAGTTGAACCCCCGTCTTTGTCCCGTTGTCCCTCCTGATACCCATATTAACCATCTCTTTGAAAAGCTTGCTGTTAGAGAGAGAACACAGTTATATATTTAAACTGTCTTCAAAATAAGGATAAAGCAGGTCAATCTTCCATTTAAGAGAATTGTTTTCAGGATTATGGATCAAGCATTAGAAATCCAAAGTCATGCAGGTATTAAATACGGCTCGCCATCCAATGTTAAGCGTAAAAATCATTAGCAACACATAACTCACACGCATCACACATAACTACTAAAGCAGTTAAAGCATTGATATAGGTTGAATAAATCTCTGTCATTCATTACATTATTTCAAAATGTTCATGAGGTTCCAAGTGAAGTGAGTATATGGAAGAGCAAACATGCATGACTAACTGACACAAGAAAACGTGTGGTAGTCGATCAACTGAAACCCAAATGGCAAAATGAGATGAATACAGTCGAAATATGTGGAAGGCATAAACATACAAAACTAACCCAAATAGAGAAAGTGCGTCAGTCAGTCAACCAAAAACCATCGAACAAATTGATTTTCCATCGACGTAAAAATAATTAGTGTGCATATACACTTCAAAATGGAGGGAAGTACCAGAACAGTGTCAGGTTAGAACCAAGCAAAAAAGCACCAACTTAAAATTTAAAAAGTCTCTAAAGCAGAATTACAGATCATATAATTGAACGAAACAGTAAATTACCTATATACTATATGACTAGCGATTATTGTTTCTTCTGCTATTTTTCTCTTAGGGAGCTCCAACCGAAAAGATAAAATTTGTAGAAAGTGTAAAAACTAGTTCATGGTGCACAGTGGAAAATACAATACAAACATAGAGTTAATTGAAACAACAAAAGGGCACCATCCATAATATTTCTCCCTTCCCCAACCCAAAAGAACAATAATCAATTAATTAATTTTCCTCGTCGCATAGAGCAATGAGAATCCAACACACAAGGCAGGATCACTTTATGTCAAATGCAAATGAACATTTTAGTTAGTTACAAGAATTTATATTGTGAGCAAATTAGAACAAAGACTCTTTCCATGTTGGCAAGTGTTCTTCAATCCCCCGTTGTCAAATTCTATGAACTCTGAGGGCCAGGGGAAGAACTATGCTACTAAATAAAAGAAACAAAAACACAATCCACCATACAGGAGTCCTTTCAGAATACCTTGGGAGCAGCCATTGGGTACTCTTCAGGCAAAAACAATTCCAGCTTGAAAACACCTCCTACAAAGTAAGGTCATAATGATACCGTAAAACAACATTGAAATTAGTTAATCATGTGTTGATTAAAAACCATCAAAAATCAAAGGGCCTACTTGACCCGCATTAGGGATAATAAGCCCCCGTTTGGCCCCCATTATGTGGCCATTATAATTTTTGGAATAGTTTTTTTTTTTTGGGAGAATGTGTGATTGAAAAAGAATGAAAAGTTTTCGGTTTACGTGTAATATTATTTAATGGAAGATTGTGTGGTTGAAAATAAGAGAGAGAAGAACAATTTTTTGGGATAATGGGGGCCAAACGGGGGCTAAATAAGGCTCAATTCCAGTACCAGGTCGCAGACCATGATTAATGCCCTTAAAATGTTCCCACGCAAATATACGAGATGGAGGTTTTAAACACCATAAAGGTCACCTATTTCCTTTATAAAAATCCAAGCACTGACAGAACCAAAAAAACAAAAAAAAAAAAAAAAGAGAAAAAGAGAAAAAGAAAAAGAAACTAAGATTTTTATTTTGAACCAAACTAAAAAATAGTTTGAACCAACAAACTTACGAGATGCACTTAAAGAAGGGTCTAGGGAAGAGGGGTCTTTTAGGAAGTTTGAACCAACAAAACAGTTTATGAATAAATATGAGAAAATCAATACACAAACATCCCCACACTTACTAACAGGCCATAAAGAGCATAAACATAAGAAAATGATTCTAACAAGCATGTTTATTAAGGCAACAGATAATGCCAGCTCAAATTACCTTCATAAGGAGATTGCGTTGGACCAAGAATCATTACGTTGAAATACCGCATATTCTCTTCGGATGGAGATGCACTTATTCCTGGAGCTGCATCCACAAATCAAAAGAACCCTTAGAAGCCTCAAACTCTAATCCCATATCTCATCAATTAAAAAACACTCACAAGTTTTGCCGGTTAAGCATCAATACGGGAACAAGTACAAATATACTAAGACCTAACTAGGTAACTAAGATCGAATTCTTCGGATCCCTCGAGCCAATATTTCCCATATTTCTCAACATGGAAACCACTTCTATTTACAAATAACAAAGAAAACTTAAATAGGCACAAAGAGACAGCAGATACCGAACAAGTAACACAAAATTAATATAAGATATGCCAGAGATCAATTTTAAACACAATAATATATATAAACCAGAATTAAATGGCAAGAGAGCTGAATATACAAGTGAACCCTTTACAAATTACAAGTAAAAACAGTGAAATAAATTTAAAAAATCACCAACACAAGGGAGAACGAGGAAAAAAAAATTCAAATAGATAAGAAACAACTCATGATTAAATTTTTAACAAATAAAACTACATTGATATGCAGTTCTACGTAAGGTAACGTGTTAATGTGTGCATATTATGAAGTTCAAGTGTAAAATTTACCTACAGAGTACAGACACGAACGCACCACATACATGTGCAGACGTGTAAGAAAATTATAGGGTTTACCTGGTTCGCTGAGAAGACGCTGAGTCTCCTATTAGATCACAAAAAACAAAACCCATCAAAATGCAAAAGAAATTACGCTAAAAAAGCATAATCAAAAGAAAAATTAAATCGTAAAAATTCATGTAAGAAAACGAGGGATCGAAAGTAAAGCGCGAAATCCAGATTTATACCTTGATGATTCTTCGCGGTAAATTGCTGTTGGCCATTGAATTTGCACAAGTTTTCCTTCAGACGGAGAGTTTACGCTAAGATGGCTTTTCTTTGTTTCGAGAAAATTGGTTGGGAATTCTTTTTATTATTTAACCCATTAATGTTCTTCCACTCATAATTGGGAAATGGATTGTTTTTGTTTTGCAGACCTGGGGCTTCATTTATTAGAATTTTGTAGATTCCCCCACAATTTAGATTTTTATTTTTATTTTATGATTTCTCCCGCTTGGTATAAATTAAAATCAAAATTTTATCAACAATCAATTTTAATAATGTATTTTGTGAAATTTCCAACTTTCCAACTACGCATTTTATTAACTTTTATAAAAATCTACTAAAATTCTGATTTTAATTTTCACCAAACAGCGGCATAAAAAATCCACTTGTAGCCATTAGAAACGGAATGAAAAAAATGATCATCTTGCAAGTTACGAACAAACTTGTCCTAGAAATGTGTAGAATCAAAATTCTCAAGATGATGACTCAGCTCAATATTAATATTTTCGGACAATTCTTAGACTTTGATATTGAACTTTCACCATGACTATGTAAGAGACGAGGATTACCCTAAATCAACTTGCCCGAATATGGTAATTCTAGATAATCAGAGATGTATGAGAGATTATATTGAGAAAGTTCGACCTTAAGATATATAAATTAAAGGACGTCCATCGCACTGGCTACAACAAAGGTATAGTCTTCCGCGCCACATTTTCGCACCCTCTATAAATATTAGTCAATGTTGGATAGACGTAAAAGGTAAGCAAAATTGAATACTTAATCGAAACGTGTCAAATTTTCTCAACGAGACAATCATCGAAGTGCCTTCGCCATTATGTCATGCATAATTGTTTATGTGGACGACTAGTCTATGTTGAGAAAGTAAAAACTTTCAAGTCGATATAAAGTTTTTATTTGGTCTACATTATTTTGAAAATATTTTTTTTTAATTTTCAACAACATATTCTTTAATAAAATAATATTATACGTAAATTCAAAACGTTTCCTTATTTTTTAATCAAACATTCACCATTAAATTACTATTCCAAAATATATTTTTAACAAATCTAGGGCTCAAACCGGCTCAAAATCTCAATTGCCTTCCAATCGAATGCATGTTTTTTGCAAACAAGAAAAAAATTGAGTAAACGCGATAACAAATTTTAATCAGTCTTTTAAAGCAAATAAAATTTTATTTCGTATAATCTCTTATGCCTAATAATGTGTTGCATAAAAAAATTCCATAAATATATATTTTGGGTTTTCCATCAGCAACAAGAGACAAAGGCATTAAACGTGTTTTAGCCAATCCAATCACGTGAAATAATTGTGGAGAAAAATCTCTCGAGAAACCTTGATTCTGAGCTCAGAAAATAACCAAACGAACACCACACTATCAAGATTCAACCCAAAACTTCTACACATTGTTTGCTCCAAGTTTTATCCCCACGAAGGAGATCTGGTGATGGTGATTGCAAGCCCACATAGAGAGAAAGGAGATGAGAATAACAATTGTTGAAACTCACCAAGAAATTCACCAAACAAAATCCAGCTGCCATTTCTTCTCCATAGCTGCCTCTCCTCTCCACTCTCTTGCACACACTTCACACACACGCACACAAAACGGTTGGGAATGGGGGGAATAAATAGGGGTCAATTAGGTCATTTAATTTTAGGCCAAAGCACTCCCTCCAAAGTGGGTCAAAGTTCACTAAATGGGCTACCAAATAATTCTCATAACTAACCACATAAATGGGTCAACAACATAACCATCCAAACCCAAACTTGGGCCATCCAAAAGTGTAGGCCGTTTTCGAGTCGAGTCAAATCTATGGTGTTGCTAAATAATCCGACAATTGTTTTACATCATCTCTCGAATTTATTGGGTATCAAAATCCAACAAAAATATTTTTCTTATTTGACAATCAAATTTTTTTTTCCAAAAAAATATATAATTTTTGTTCCTAAAAATATTCTAACATTTCCATGAATTAGTTATTCCTAAACGACTCATAAAGGCATATAACGGACAATAAATCAAGAAGAGTGTATCTTCTACGGCATATTTATTGGTACGATATCTGTCTTACTAACTCGAATAAAAGAATTAGAGATCATTTGACATAGTTTCTGTTTCTACTTCTATTTCTTGTAGAAGAGTTTTCTAAAAAAAATTAGTAAGATAAAAACACTTTAAAAAAAATTATCCATACATATTCAAAAGCAATTTTATAGTGCCACGTTTTAAAAGCTCCGTCAAACAAGCTCTTACAAAATATGTTTTGATTATAATAGAAATGGCCTAGGCCCTAGGGTTATATCTTGTAAATCTACCCCCTCGCACCACAACCTACTCAATAAATACAATTAAATATCTTGTCAACAAAGGCCAAGAAAATATGGAAAATGAAAAAAAATGAGTTGTAGTTAAATTAACTCATTTCATAAATATTAATTATTGGAAG
>CAIGRN010128093.1:0-13855 GCA_903798345.1 Fraxinus anomala
ATCCCACACCACTACGTGCTCAATATTCTGGAATTTTCAGCGCCACAAATTGGGGATTCGATTACATGGCAGAGGGATCTAATATAATAATGGATTTTTTGTGTGGTCCTTATGCCATTTCAAACGCGAATCAGGTCACATCCTTTGGTTGTGATGACTTGGCTAAAGTATTTTCAGACTCATCCAATGATTCTAATGGTGGTGTTGCTTGTGCATCCTACTGTAGAAACTTTTCAAATTCTATTGGTATGGGTCATGTCCAGGCAGCTCCTTTACTGCCTGGGAATTTTCGCCTCCGGAGACTAGCAGCTCCTTCACTGAGCGTCTCAAACTTCCAACACCACAAATTGGGGGCTGATTTGGTTGATCGTATTTCTGATTTGGTAATTTTAGATTTGAGTAATTTCAACTTCGAATCATTTGGGGAAAAATGAAGATGAAGTGCCGAAGATTTTTTGTTTGTTTTGTATTAAGGCCGGCGACGGCAGGCGAGGGCTGGAGGTTTGACTGGCGGTCGGCGACGGCGACAATGACGACTTTGGTTGGATGTTGGAGGTGGAGAGAGTGTGGTTGGGGAGGAAGAAGGAGATGTGGGGTGGGGTGGGATGGGGTGGGGTGGGGTGGGGAGGCTGGGTTTATTTGTTTTTTATTTTTGGAATTTTTAAATTTATTTTTTAAAACTTATTTAATAGGAGAAAAATGTAAATATACCATTTTGTCCCATCTAATTGGGTCAAAATTGGTCATTGTCTACTATTCTTGGTAGACTAACGGTCAATTGGATGGAATTCGTCTAGATGGACCTTGGGCGCATAGTTTTGAAAGGTTTGGGACTTTCGCTGGCACAAAACAAAGGTTAGGGTAAAGTGCGCAAAAATTGAAAATATTTGTGACCGTTGCTGCAATTATCCTTTTTTTTTCATAGTAGTGAGATTCACTTCTATACGCTGATGCTAGCCATAATTGTGTTTAAGTTTAGATAATACCAAATAGATTTAAAGACTATATTTTCATTCTCAATTGAGAATTGATTGGAGAGATCTACATGAATTGATTTTAAGTTTCATGTTAAAGGCTTTTATAGTATTGTAGTAATTTTATAGTTACATTTGCAGTCTAATGTAGTCATCTTGATAGTGGTACTTTTTAACAGAATTTAAATCTTGTACAAAATTTCATCATGTGGATGAATATCGTTGTATTTATGTAAAAATTCTGATGGTAGTTTGTAATTCAAATTTTGATGTTGATGATATTACATTGGCTAAACGTGAAAATGAGTTTATTGAGACCATTTTGAAATGGTTGTCCTCAATCTTTGAGACGAAGGACATATGTTTAACAAATTGTATATTTTTTCTATGTCACAGAAGTTGTATACTATAAAGATTCTAGAAAATTTATAATTGTAGAATTGATACCATATTGATACTCTTATATTGAAAGGTGACCATATGAATCTACATATATGTCCAAAGACTCCATAAGTGCACAAAGAAATATTCAGAGAACCATATCTAATACGATTAGGAGTTAGAAGTATGCTATGATGTATACTCATTCAAACATTTGTCATGCCATGAATCTATGCTATCCTTTAAAAAAAAGTATTGTGATACCTGAAAGGTAATGTTGTTAGTTATTCTATTTTGTTGCTGAGGGAATAACTTGTTATTAAATTAGATATGCAAATGTCAACTAAAGATGAGAGTTAGTCTAGCACAAATATTCAGACTTGTGCACTCTTACAATGTAGAGTAACAAGAAGCATATCTTATAGTATATATTTTAGCAGTTGAAGAAATTGTTTGGTATAGATGTATTGGACAGTTAATAATACTAGTTGAGAATATGAAATTCATGATAACTATGCAATTATCTCATATGTTGACGATCTCAAGTATTATAATTGAACTAAACACATGATGTTATTTCTGGCAGAGACATTAGCAAAGAAACAAAGAAAGTGCCTTTGCGAAATATCTATGTAAATGATGGTATCTAATCATTATATCGTGAAAATGTCTAGAGATATACTTGTTGGTAATCTCAAATCCCTAGAATTTCTTTGAATCTGATACTTAGTGCATTAAAAAACCTTTGATTGAGTTTGTGTGCCCATAGATGAACAATTTTAAGTTCATGTGTAATTTATCGTTCAGATTACGAGATAATAATTTGCACGCACATATAAAGTATGTCGAACAGGTTGAGATTTGTCCACTTACACGAACAATCGCATCAGAAACTTTGGGGTGTGCTGATATGAGAGAAAGTGATTATGTTGTGTACATGATTCGATCGTCTTGATGAGATATCAAGATGATATTACAACAAATAATCGAAATGGATTTTGCTATCCATTAAACTTGTTTAGTAGTTGATTGAGATATCGATTTGAGATTGTCTAAATGAATGAACATAAGGAGAACTAAAGTTAGGTAGAAGAAAATACCTGAATTAGGATTTGCACGGTGTTATTTGTTTATAAAAAAAATATGACATATACCCTAAGAAGGGGAGAAGACATCGTAGTACGTGTTTCATAACATGTGTGCTTTTACGATTAATATTGGGTAATAGTGAATAGATCCTTGCTTCTTTACTGAATGAGATCTTGAGGTTAATACCCTCAAATATACCATTCTGACTTTTAACTATTTTTTGAGATTTTATTTTAATGTTGTTACTTTAACATGTTACCAATGACCATGATTGATTCGGTTGGATGTGACATGTCTAGAAAAACAACTGATTTAAAGTTGAAGGATTCGATTGGTGGGGCCGTGATTTGCCTGCCACAGCCCAAACTGCTACCAGAAGCCCTCAATCAATGAACCGCAGTCTGCTTAACGCGATCATACCACGCCTGAATTGTGTTTGGCCCCTCATTTTTTGGAATGTTGCATTTGAACCCTATTTCAAATTTTTCATAAGCTTTTGGTTCCTATTTTTTTTTTTTAAATAAAAAATAAAAATCTTCAATATTGATCCGATACTTCTAAAAGCTACTATATTGGTCCCTGAACCCCACAATTCTTCGAAATTGGTCCTCCACGAGTTCCCGAAATTATGAAAATTAGTTTCCAAACTTTTGATGAGTTGAATTTTACTCCCGTAACTTGCAATTTTCTTTTGATTGCTCTCTTAATCTTCTTATAACTATTTTGTAATTCGACTAGTCTCAATCACTATGATCTAATTCTCATTCAGCTAAAAAATTGTCAGTTTTGCTCTAAATGTCCAGATTTTAAATATAATAACAGTATTCACACTAAATTAAGTGGAATACATTTTATTTTACAAATATAAGTCAAGTTTTATAAGTACAAATAAGTGTATAAAATACACGTATAAATGAATTTTGGATCGAAAGGGAAAATCTCGTTGGAGCATTTCACAAGCTTTAATACAGTAAAGAGAATAAGTCCATGTTTGAGCCACATTAAAATTTTCATTATCATTCTTCTACTCATTTTCAACTACACATTTTTTAATAAAATAATATTTTACATCACATCAATAATTTTTTCTTCTTTTTCAACAACACATTCTCCATCAATCTACTATTCCAAAATACATTCTTTCAAAATAGTGTGACTCAAACACACCCTAAAACTATTTTGTGTATAGTTTTCAAGCAGTATGCATCATAACTCACACGTACAACTTTTAGCCCTGGTTTGTTTCCTATTATTTTCAAAATAAATTTTCTCTCTTATTTTTAACCACATATTCTTCAATAAAATAATATTACACGCAAATCTATATATTTTTTAATTTTTTAACCACACGTTTTCCGTCAATTCATAATTTTAAAATGCATTTTTGACTAAAAATGTGTTTCAAACAAGCTCTTGATATACAATACAATGAGCATTTAGCTGAAAGGCAAGAAAAGAAACCAAGGCATGAATACTGATTCTGTCTAAAGAAAATAATCATTACCAAATAAGAAATATAAATGCTGAGATTAAGTTATACTTATGGATCGTATGAGGTGGATGAGATTCCTTCCTTATAGTTCGCACGCGAAGAAATTTATCAATAAGGTGGCCTGATTTTGTGTGTAGCATGCACGCAATGCTCAACAGATGTCGAATATTTGAGGACCGTATAGGACCCTCCCCTCTCTTAGCTATATGAGCTGTAATATTTTTCTGCTTGAGCAAAACCCAACAAAATCTTGATAGCTATATGAGCTTTTCGCCCTAAATTGTCTACGAATGTGATGTTATCTTATAATTATTAATGGGAAAAGTTAATTTCAACCACTGGTTTTACTTTTATCTTGAGATAATTATTAATGGGAAAAGTTAATTTCAACCACTGGTTTTACTTTTACCTTCAAGATGAGGAAAAGGTCTGTTCATATGTCAGAATTTTGCAGAATTCTTCTAATTCCTCTTCTTTGTACAGTAAATACAGTTTATGAATCCATTATTGTCGAAATTCATTTTTTCAACACTCATTTTCAACTACATAATTTCCTATAAAATAATTATATACACAAATTCAAAATTTTTTCTTATTTTTCAATTACAAATTTCCAACTTTTTACTATTTCAAAATACATGTTTTTTATAAAATGGAGCCCAAATAGGCACTTAGTCTATCGTTCTATTTAAGTACGGTCTAATTTAACTCTCTATTAGTCTTGTTTGATTCCAATTCTTTTAAAACTTTTTTTATACACTCATTTTTAATCATACATTTATACAATAAAATATTCCACACATAAATTCATAATTTTTCTTTACTTTTTAATTACACATTCTTAAAAAATTCATTATTCAAAATAAAGTTTTTCCAAAAAAATGGCCACAAACAGGGGCTAAATATGCTGCACATAGTATTAAACATTAATATCACGAAATTGATTAGTCTCGATTTTGTTTTCTCATAAGATCAATTTCACAACCAGTGATGCATGCGAGTTTTACATTTTAAGCAATGCCACCAATTTCTTTCTCGTAGGGAAAAAATTATTTGCTGGTACATTTCATATTATAATACAACGAAAATGATTTTATATTTGATAAACGAATGATTAATTGAAATAAAATGTAAAAATAAAACTGAGATTGAAACTCAAAAAGAAAATTAAAATTGTAATATATTTTTTTTTTCATGTATTTGTATGTTCATAAAAAATAAGAGGAAACTAACGAATAAATTTCTCGAATGACAGATTTCATGTCGAGTACCGCATCATAGTCTTTGAGTGATAATTATTAACATGATTTAGAGATGGTGTGTTTAACCAATTACTTACGGATCAAACTTTGTCCAAAACAATCGAAGCAAAAACTTTAATTCTAAGACCATCCATAGAAGGAAGAGTGACATTTTGTTATATGTTACTAGACTATATATAACATTTTATAATTGTGCTAACATTTTTTTTACATATTGTTTGAGCCCCATTTTCTTCGAAAAGTGCATTTTGTAATAGTATTATAATGGATAATGTGTGGTTAAAAAATAAGTAAAGATTTTGAGTTTGCGTATAATATTATTTTGTTAAAGAATGTGTGACTGAAATGAAGTCAAATCACTGTTCAAAAATGTATTTTAATGGAATAAATGGGGCTCAAACAAGGACTTAATCATATTGGACTTGGTTACGACCAAGATTGACCAATATGATATTTCTTCAATTTGTATGATAGATTTAGAGCGTATTTGAGCCATATTAATTTGAAAAAATGTATTTTGAAATAGTAGATTGATGGAGAATATGTGATTGAAAAAAAATGAAAAAGTATTTATGTGATGAAAAATATTATTTTATTGAAAAATGTGTGGTTGAAAATGAGTAAAAGAATGTGAATGAAAAAAATAATGTCGCCCAAACATGGACTTATTATGATTACGCTATGAATTAAATGTCGTTTCAAATACATGTGAAATTTTGAAAAAGAAAGAATTTTATTTTTTATTTTTGTAACATTCTAATTTCTATGATTATGCTAACAAATATTTTAATCACGTTGAGGTTATTTATGACCAAAATTTGTCGAAAATGATGTTTTCAAATTCGTATTACCTTCAATTAATGAGAGATTGATTATCAGATTATGACTACGCCATGAATGAAATGTCTTGTCTAAGACGTGTGAAAATTTACTACTTTGAGATGGAAATGTTTGAGGATAATATAACTCCGACTTTATTTATATAAAATATCTTTAAATTCTTGAAAGAGAGAGCTCAAGACGATATTTCCGTTAATTAATTTCTAATGTAACTTTTGCTAAATTGCCGACGAATTAACATAAAGGCTAACACGAAGGGTAATAGTGTATTGTGCTGTCAATTCGATCTTTAGCAATAAAGGAAAATGTTTAAGTTACCTAATTAAGATAATCACGATGTTACAAAATACTGAGGAAAATAGAAATGAATTAATTATCTGTAAAGAGATTTCTTTACGTAAGTTTGTGTTCTCATTCTTTTTCTCATTCTCATTTTTTTTACTCATTTTCAACTACATATTCTTCAATAAAATAATATTTTTTATCATATTAATAATTTTTTCTTCTTTTTCAACCACATATTCACCATCATATCAACAGTAAAAATGCATTCTTACTCCCAAAATGTGCACCAAACAGGGAAACAAATTCTTAATCGATGAAAAAATTCCATGTTTGGCTAAGCGTAAAGAATTCTTCCCCTCAAAAATTCTTAAGAAATTCAGATTTTACTTCTGAACTTTGATACTGTTTCAACTAAAAAAAGAAGTATCTCATACTTTTAAGTTTTGCCAAACATTCTTAATTCATCTCCCATTCCTTCCATAAATCCACATACTCTCTCTCTCTCTCTCTCAATACAATATTATTTTTGATCTATAAATACAAGAATTATACTATTACAATTTCAAACAGCTCCACCTCTTTTCTTTTCCTGTCCTTCTTTTAATCCAAAAATGGTGGCGGCCTCTCAAAACCTTTCGAAAACTGAAAAAATAAGAGATCTTGAAATTCCAATTATAGACCTTTCGGCCGACAGGTCAAAGGTTTCTGAACTCATTGTTAAAGCCTGTGAAGAGTTCGGTTTCTTTAAGGTCATCAACCATGGTGTCCCTCATGATGTCATTGCAAGAATGGAACAACAAAGTTACGAGTTTTTCTCGAAACCGGCATCTGGAAAACAGCAAGCAGGGCCTGCAAATCCATATGGTTATGGCTGTAAGAATATAGGACTAAAGGGAGATATCGGAGAAGTTGAATATCTTCTCCTTCAAACGAACCCTCTCTCCGTCGAGCACAATTCGAAAACTATTTCCACCACTGATCCTATTAAGTTCAGGTACTTTCACATAACCATGGCATACGATATGTGTTTTTTTTAACTTCCATGCTTGATATGTATTGCACCACCTCGTCTAAAAGAATTTATACAAAGCCTAATCCTATACTTGGTTTTCATAAATGGGTGGGGAAAAACTGCCATCAGTGTTGAACCAACTCATCCTTAAGCCTGACTGTTGAATCAATCATCTATGAAGTTGATAAACCAACATTCATGGTGGAGGGTATCATGCAAGAAATGCTTTTAGACGCAGTCTTAGAGTGTCTTCAATACGATTGTGGATTACACTAAAAAGTACGTAACATCATCTTAAAACCTTAACCTGACAAGGAGAAAAGGAAAGGATGCCTAGCAAACCCTTCATTTAATTTTTTATAATTTATCTTCATTTAAGAGTGTACTAGACATCTCCATTTAATTTCTTATAATTTATTTTTACTCTCTATTCCCTCTTTCTTGTATCATGAGGCTCGCGATTTCTCCCATTCACGACCCCGTTTGACATGTTCCTCTCTATTCATCATTTTACTTGTCACATGTACAACTTCAATGATAAAAATTATAAAAAACTAAATGGAAGATATCAAGTATATCTTTAATACAATTCACAGCACAATGAAAATGCTCTCATCTCGTTTAAGCTGGTGCACCTGTAGCATTTAGACTTTTGCTCATCGGCAAATTTTTAATTTACTGGACGAGCTATGTTATTTTGACTATCTAACGGTGTCTCATGTTGGAGAGCAAGGTAATAATGGGATGTAAAATTTAAATAAATAATGAGACTAGTATCATAATAGTTAAAGAATCGAGTTAAAATTTGATCGCTACCTATACAAATACTGCAAGTGAATAAGTGTTTTGATAAATGGTGTACCGTACATGCATGTCAAATATTAAGCAAATGGTTGAATAGGATGTTTGACAAAAATGCTTTTGCACATGATAGGTGACAGGGGCTTTTAACGGGTGGTTATCGACATTTTTTTTAATCGTCCAATGGAATGTTGTCACGTGTCCCTTATTTTTTAACCCGGTGTCATTCATGTCTGATCCTTATTGGAAATCCACAGACCTTCTCTCATTGAAGATACATATACATTCTGCATATATATATATATATATATATATATAATAATTATAATATGTATATTCTCTTGCTGTCAATTTAGAGGTCTTTCATGAAAAGCATTAAGACTTGTATAGTGATATTCTTACGTGCACTCTTAATCCATCTCTTTCAATACTAAATAAATACGTAATTCTTACGGTACAGACATGGATTGGGTGTATACATACATTAATTGAAGAAATAATATCTGATAATGACTTAAAGCAATAATTTCTTTCATAACGTCTAAGTTCATTCTCTTAAATATATAATTAATGGATTTAAGTTTTTGATTATCTTATCATCCATCATCTTTCAGTGCTCTTAATCATAACTTTCATTCCTTATTGATTGTTTGAGTATATACTATGATATCAATGGCTTATATGTGCCTAGTTGCACCATCGTTACATAGGGTCATGGCATTTCCATTAAGTTTGGGTTTCAAAATGAATTATGCTATTTGTGCATTCTTTTGTGACATGTTTGTTAACAGTATTGTCAAAATCTATGTCATTAAGTATTTTAAGTGTTGCTAAACTTAAGAGCAAAGATGTTGATTATCTCACACAACTATGTCATTAAGTATTTTAAGTGTTGCTAAACTTAAGAGCAAAGATGTTGATTATCTCACACAATATCAACCAAACTGTCAATCAGAGTGTACTTATAGCAAAATTGTTTCAAAATGAAGCTCCTTTTTTGAGTCTAATTTTTAGAATAGATTATTTAAAAAGTGATTTTTTTTTTATTTTTTTTAAAGAATATATGGTTAAAAGTAAGAAAAACTTAAATTTACTTGGAGAAATTCTTTTATTGAAAGAATGTGTGATTGAAAATGAGTTTGAAAAAAAGCTCCTTAAACAATAAGGCTCAAACATGGACTAATCCTCTGTTTGAGCCACATTAAAATTTTCATTCTCATTCTTTCACACATTTTTCAATAAAATAATATTTTTCATCACGTCAATAATTTTTTCTTTTTTTTCAACCACACATTCTCCATCAATCTATTATTTCAAAATACATTTTTTCAAAATAATGCGACTCAAACATATTCTGAATAAGTGTTTTAAGGAAGGTTTTTGGACATTGGTCTTAGGTGATAAATGTTTGATTGTGACTCTCTTAATAAATGGGAGTTTTGAAAATAATAATAATAATATGGCTTCGTGTTTCATTGACAATATAAAATTAGTTTGTACGGAAAGTGAAATATTTAGATAAAGACTGATTTGACCATTTACAGAGTATATAAAAATTAGCCAAACATAGGGATAGGGTGAAGTGAGAAATATGGATAGACATTATTATGATATAGTACAGGCATGCACAATTAATGGATAAGAATCAGAGCGACAACTCTTAAATACATCAACAAGGTCCAATCAAATCAATAGATTTTCAAAACAAGTAGAAATCTCCCAGATATGGGGATAGCCTGTGGTGACCATTTTTACCAAATGAAGCGAACCAATCCCCATTAATATCGTGCCAAAAGCCATATTATTCTCAACCTGGTTTTACGAACTGTATGAAGCTTATCCTTACTTTTTGCCTATCTCATCGACGTAAAATATAATTTTAATCACACATTTACTAAAAAAATAATTTTTATCGAAACCAAACCGGAGCTAGGTCTGAGACGGTTTCCCTAAAATTCATAATCTATAGGATTTGAAAATGCTGTTTTTGGTGTGTGAAAGAAATGAGATCAACTTCTCTTCTTTTTTTCGTTATAGGGAAAATTTGCATATCCAAACTTAAGAGAATGAACTATTATGATCAAAAATATGAAAGAAATCATATGATTAATGTCTGAACTAATTAAAAAATGTAATTAACTCAGTTTTTTGTGCATTGGACAGCTCTGCAGTGAGGGGTTATGTAGAAGCAGTTAAGAAGTTGGCATGTGAAACATTGGAGCTGATGGCAGTAGGGTTAGGGTTTCCTGACCCCTCTGTACTCAGCAGGCTAATCAGAGACGTTGAATGTGACTCACTCCTCAGATTCAATCACTATCCAAAGGCTGATGATGGTGCTGCCTCACCCTCCTCTATTGGGTTTGGAGAACATACTGACCCTCAGATCTTGACCCTTTTGAGATCTAACGGTGTAGGTGGCCTCCAAATCTCACTGAATGATGGGGTTTGGGTCCCAGTCAACCCCCACCCAGTTTCAGCCTTCTGTATTAATGTTGGTGACGTGTTACAGGTGGGTCCCATCTTTTATTTTGGGTTCGTTTTTCTTCTGTCATGCATGGTTATCATAACCAAACTGAAACTGAAACTGGGGCTGAATTGAAATGTATTGTAATCCAGTTGATGGATGTAACTTTCAGAGTTTCAGTGCATTGGATTGATTTGATAGAATAGATTAGACTGATCATCTGGAATTGGAGGGGGCCCTCTATTCAGTTTTCATCCATTGACTGAGACTCAAAACTTTTTTATATCATGAAGCAATTAGCAACTTTGATTTGGCAAGAAAATTGATTAGAGTGTGTTCATCATTTTTCCTTCTCGAATCAATGTTGAGATTTTCCATACAGCCAACCAAACGACGAAAGTCCATACATCAAATGAATCATATATGCCCTTTTAAGTTTTTTTAGTCAAAATATGTTGGAATTAATAGAGTCGATACATTTATCCTCGGATTACTGATTAACCTAATAGTACTGTATATGTAAAGAACTATTTAGGGGGTCATTTTTTATCTTACAGCTGCGACTTGGCATAGTCTTCACATTCAGAGTTAAACCACCACAAACTCGTGTATTTCCACGCATGTGTTTCTGATTTCATTTTGCTTATCTCTTTATTGTAATTGACACAAGGGCTTAATCAGTAACATCGTCAAGATAAATAATTTATAGTTTAAGATTCTAAGATTTTGTCTTAGTTTGCTGACTAATTTTTGTGGACTAATGTCATGTAATGTGCATTTTCTTGAAGGTTATGACAAATGGAAGGTTTTTGAGTGTAAGACACAGAGTTATGGTGAACTCATACAAGTCTAGAATGTCAACGGCATACTTTTCTGCTCCACCCCTTGATGCCACAATAAGTTGTCTACCAGTACTATTGACACCACAGAAACCTCCTCTTTACAGAAGCTTCACCTGGGCTGAGTACAAGAAGGCTGCGTATTCGCTTCGACTAGGAGATAGCCGTCTTAATCTTTTCAAGGCTAGACAGAATGACGATGAAAATAGTAACTAGTTCCCTGCCTGATTCTTCAAGGACCTGATTAAAAAGATAAGTTTTTATGATGGTATTCTGTAGTTTGCTAACCAGCAGTTGTTAGAGTTGGAAATGTAGGTTAGATTTGGGATGATATGAAAGAGGGGTTTGGGGTTTCTGACTTCGCTTGTGTACTCTTTTTATTGTACGATAGTTAACTTTATGTGAAATATTGAGCTAAAAGTGCAACTGTGTTATGGAGGAGGGTTTGACTTTGGAATTTATTTCTGCCACCGACATTATCATATTTCGAAATGGAGAATGACTATGAAATTGATCGTGGCCGTAAAAAATAATCATACATGATGCACGAAAACAAGGAGCACGACGAGTGCACACCAATTTGGATCTAATTGGATGTGAAAGGCGCGCTAGTCTAAAAGCTACGTGTATATTCACAGTATATTTTTTTCTGTTTTCTTTAATCACTTCTAGCGCGATAAGCTTTTCTATACTTTTAAGTGTTAAAGAAAGCTAATTACTAAAACAAATTCTAGCCCTTGTTTGAGTCATATTAAAATTTTCATTTTCATTTTCATTTTTCTACTCATTTTTAACTACACGTTCTTTAATAAAATAATATTTTCAATCATATCAATAATTTTTTCTTCTTTTTCAATTACACATTCTCCATCAATCTACTATTGCAAAATACATTCTTCCAAAATAATGTGGCTAAAACACATCCTAGAAAGGGTGAAGTTTTACTTAGCTTAATGGCATGAGCCAACAAGCCTAAAGAAATTCAGTCGCAAGTGTAAATTTTATCTGTGATCACTAAACTTCCATTGAAATGTCAATTGGGTCATTGAACTTTAATTAGTTTTAACTAGGTCACCGAACTTCAATAAGAGTATGTTTAGAAAGTGTTAATATACTCTTTTTAAGTTATAAATAAATAAAAATTAATGGTAAATAAGTAATTATTACTTGTGGTCAACGAAATATGTGAATACAAAGTGGATTATCTATTATAAATTTATAATCATTAGCCAAAAAATTAGTTTAGTTTCAAATATTGGTCATCTTTCAAATCGATGAAATTATTTATTTGAGAGTCATACTTCAATAGATCTTTCATGTAATGACTGCGTGACATGCTAATTTACGACTATACCACGTTATAATAATATTATAATAAAAAACCACACTTTTTAACATTTTAAGGAAAAGACATGATGGAAACGAAAAGAGTTATGTAAGTTTGGAGACAAGTGTGGAATTTGACAAAACTTGAAATGCTATTGAAGTTCAGTGATCCAATTAAATTGAATTAAAGTTTAATGATCCAATTGAGATTTTGACAAAATGATAAAACTTGAAATGTTATTGAAGTTCAGTGATCAAATTTAATTGAATTAAAGTTTAATTATCCAATTGAGATTTTGCAAAAGTAAAGTGACTATACATGAAATTTACCCGAAATCTGAGATCTGGGCAGAATTCTAGGCCCACTTTTACTGAGTCCATGTAAATGATCAGCCAAGGACCTAACAAGGAGACCCAGTACAATAATTCTCGTGTTTTCAATTTTATAAAGCTATAGGCCCAATAAACATTATAACAACTGAGGACAAAGGTGGACGTGGTTCTATATGGTACGGTTTCGAAGAGAACCAGAACTGAACTGAACTGAGAATCCTTGATTTTCGTATGATGGAACCACTGGTAATTATGGAATCTAACCGAATGGTTCTGGTTTGATTTGATTTGGTGCCATAACCAAAATTTTATAAATTATAAATACAAAGTATAACGCAAAGTTCTATCACCAAAAGTTAACACTTACATCCAAAATAAAAATAATAAACCTTATTCAAATGCATGTGAAAAGTTTCATCTTCGATACTAAATATCCTCTAATTAAAATCATTCATCTAATTAACAAATAAACATAATTAATCACAAAAAATGGTTGAGTTAGAACTGGTTTTGGGTACCGGAATCGAAAATGAAACAAGTTCTATTAATTAGATTCATTTAAAATTTTGGGCAACATTATTTTGGAAGAATGTATTTTGGAATAGTAGATTGATGGAAAATGTGTGATTGAAAAAAAAGAAAAAAGTTATTAATGTGATGGAAAATATTATTTTATTGAAGAATGTGTGGTTGAAAATGAATAGAAGAATGAGAAAAATAATATGGCTCAAAAAGGGTGTTGACGTTGAAAATTAAA
>CAIGRN010128118.1:0-11714 GCA_903798345.1 Fraxinus anomala
GTTTGGGACCGACGCTGCAATTTGTTCGAGTCAAAATTACTGTAGCAACGTTGACTGACGGTTTTTTGGACGGAATTCAAGGTTTGGGACCGACGCTGCAATTACATATAAAGGTTTGGGATTTCGACCGTAAAAATTAAAGGTTTAGGTGTAATCTGCAACAAAATGAAAGATTTGGGACCGCGGCTGCAATTTTCCCTTCCAAATAAATCATGTTTGTTAGAAGTATATTCTGAAAGTAAAAATCCTCCATTAGCGCGTGTTCCAAAAAGAGGAAAAGGACCGTAATGTCCATTCATTGTAAATACCATTAAATTGTCCAATGTTCACAAGGAAAAGGAATGAAAAAATATTTATCCTGGCCACACTTTCCCCCCCTTCCACTTGAGAACATGTAAGTTTAGCTTTTAAAAGATTTTTCCAGTTACTTACTTGATCGTTTGAGGGTCAACGATAACAAAACTCTCTGCCTGGATATGTTGTCATTATCCTCTAACGGTATAATCGTGTATAGAAGGAGAACATACATAAGGAATCGTAGCTAGGATCTGTTGACGGTGGTTTGAAGCAAAATTGCCCGTCAACAATTGTTTGTGTAACTTTTCACGAGTTTGCTATTAATAGACCATTCTAGAACGTTATTTCTACGAATCCCTCCATTCAGGCTGGTCCCCTATATTTCCACGAAATTATAAAGCACTTTGGAAACCTTTTCATATTTTCACCAAATGTGTAATCCGCTTACCTACACTGCTCCTTAAGTCTTAAATTTTGGCTGCATCCCTCACATCTAGCATTTGACTGCTATTGCACCTCCGGCCTTGCAACCTCGATGTTGTAGGTGGAGATCTTGTTAGTTTTTGATGAAGTTACCATTACGATTTGAATCATGCTCTAGAAATCTCTATTGCATGTTTAGTAAGGTAGATAATATAATAATAAGAAAATTAAAAAAAAAATTACTTTCTTACGTGGTACAATCTAGTTTTGTTCGATTTGAGGACTAATATGCCCTTAAAACGATTAGAAAATTAAAATAATAATATGTTATCGTGCTCGTGTAACTTTTGTTAGCAACAAGTGAAAAAGACACAAGAAAACAGGTAGAGGTGTTAATTTTGATCATGCAACAAAATAATGGCGAGGTTCCAAATTTTAAGACAAAACAAAAGGCCTCATTTTTCATTGCAATTGTCATGACAATTGTGTTGATTATAGGTAGTAACTTCATTTTATTTTACCTTTTTTTCCTTTCTGAAAGCAACACTTAAAAATTTCAATTAATCTTTAGAAAGCGAGAGTGATATTTTTCATTTTTATATATCATAAGGACGTACACATTTATCGAGTATGATAAAAATAGTATTGAATAACATGCGAATAATGGATTGACCATATTCTCTAGCATTAGAGAAAAACAATAAAACAGCATTGAAAATTAAGAAGGGAAAAAAAAAAAAAAAAAATTAAAATCAGATTTTCAACAGATTTTGATAGTAGTGAATGAAATATATTGTTGAAAAATTGTGAATCCAATAAAATATGTGATTAAAATTAATTATTGACTTTGACTTATATTAAATCTTAATTTTAATCTCCACCAAACATGGGGCAAAGATACTTTAATCGTGTTTGAAAGTAAGAAGCAACCTCTACATTTTTTTAGCACGAATTGATGGGCTTAGATTCTTTTGGGGAAGGAAACATACGCAGAAATGAAAAAGGACAAAGAGTCGAACCTATGACCTTTTGATCCGAAGTCAAAGACCAAATCCACTGCTCCTTTTGTTTTTGATAGCCCTCGAAGGGAAGGAAAAAAATTTTAGTACATATTTTTGAGGTAATCGAACGAGTACTCTATTCCCAGCAGATAACTAAGCCCTTATTTGGTTTGAATTAAAATCTCAAATCAAAGTCAACAATAAATTTTAACCAAACATTTCATCAACTTTTATTAAAATCTGCTAAAAATCTGATTTTAATTTCTACCAAACACAGGCTAAGCCTTATATTGACACAATTGGGTCGGTTACTCCATTTATAACTTTGGCAAACTAATAAGACTTGAACACATTGACTTGATAAAACAGACAATATAAATTCACACTATCGTGACAAATCACTATAGCCACATGTACAAAAAGCTACAAGTAGAACAATCTGCTTCCAGGACTCAATCTCAATGATGGTGCCACTAACTTCTGGGCATTCCCTTCAATTGAAGAACTTATCCATTACTACCATTCCCTTCAGTACTACGCAGCAAACATGCGCTCTCTACTTGTTTACCCTTTTTATTACAGTCAATCAACATGCAGATGCACCCTCAGATCGACACTGAAGTTCCTGGGCGTGGCCTGGCATCCGGTTCTCAAGGGATATAGATGAATGCATGTGACAATTTGATAAGCACTGACAACAATGCGCATTTATAGATTGCATGCTGTATTGGGATCGGATTGCTGAACTAAACATCGGCTTCATGAACCACTTTCTCTCAGGAAGCTCGTTCAGAGAAATTCGACATACAGGACATGTGGAGTGGTTGTGCAGCCATATATCGATACATGATGCATGAAAGGAATGTCCACAGATGGGCAGGATACGCAGTGTATCATCCTCGTTGTATTCAGCAAGGCACACAGTACACCTGTGATCATGATTTTGACATTAGAGTGGCAACTAAAAATCAATTGAAAATGAACCTCCTATTGGTTTCAAATCAAACACCCCCTCCACCCACTGCACAACAAAAAAAATCCTAAACGGTTCCAGCATCCATGAACTCAAAATGACTTAAGTGCCCCTCTTACAAGACTCGTGTTTTAGTCCCTCATTCTTCAAGTCAATGAAGTGAGAGAATGAAAAAGGGAAGAACACAGGAAATGTATTTTAGTTAGGTATGATATACTTCTTATTCATGTCGAGCCAATCAAGAAATTAAGTTCCTGGGATGACTTGAAATTTTGAAACTCAAGCAATACCAGAGCTGGGGAACGGAAGCAGCGGTATTGTGATGCGAGTTTTGGTTCATTGTGATTGCACGTATAACTTCTTTCTCAGATGTGGTATTCACTGATCCATTAAGTACGGCACAAGTCAATTAGTACAAAGATTTCTGGGATTGGGATAAGTACAGAGATAAGAGAAGTTTGATCTGGTGAGATGTAAATCATGTTAGCAACTGCTTGTTTTGTCAGCCAATTTGAAAGAGAGGAACAATTTCATGGGGCAGGGGTTGGAGAACAGGAGTAAAGGGAAAAGTGACAGTTTTCTGGCAGTACAAGCTGGTGAAAAGAGTGTTCAAAATGCCCTCCTAGGAATTACAAATTACAATTACTGTCCAAAAAATGAATAACATGGCTATTTCTCCCAGTCATGCATAGACTCTCGTGGATCAGGAAAATAGGATAGCTCCCTTCTACTCTATTTTATCATTTAGCATACATTTCATTATCCTGCAAAACTTTCTAAGAACTAGATCCAACAGATTTTCTTTTCTAAGCATTGAACACGCCTAACGGTTAGGATGATGCATTGCAGTATCTTCTAGAGAAATTATTGTCAAAAATTAGTTGAGAAAATCTGATAGTGGACATCAAGAAGTTCAGTTTTCCAACTATTACAAACACAAGGAGAAGTACTTCATGGCCCCCAAACATGCATATTTAAATAACCATAACTTCCCATGCAAGGCTTTTGTAACACCCTGAAATTTCTTACTATTTTCATAATGGTTTAAATTCAATGTTGGTCATTTAGCAAATGAAATAGTCCATGTCTAGCCTTGTCGTCACATTAAAGTCCAAAAGTTGAAGTGATAAATTCAACCAACTTATTTGCATAAAGGATTATTTGCTTACGTGTACTTTTTAGAATTTATCATAAATTTGGTTTGAGTCGAATATTTAAATATTATAGTAGTTGATGAAAATATATCAAATATTATACTCATTTTGTAGCTCGTGTTAAATAGGATAAATTGGGCTCAAGAATAAATATTTTTGGACTAGTTATATCCGAGTTATTTTGATAGAAAGAAAGTATTATAAATCTTATATTTTATTCATAAAAAATAATAATAATAAATAATAAAGTGAAATTTTCATTTCAATTAAATTCAATACGATTACATTGGAATTTGAAAAGATATATAATTTAATATATTAAACATAATTAATTCAGTTAGTCTCATAAATTATTCAATTTATCTCAAATGCGTTTGGAATTTAAATGTTAAAACTGAAATGTCCTTTTGGTTTACTGGGGTTACGTGTAGCATCTGATTATACATATATGTACGTAGTCAAATCTACAAGCCATATTTTCAGATTTGTTTGGTATCAATTGAGGTAAAAATATATAGTGCAAAAGTGATAAATTCTTATTTTCTTGATGTTTATATAAATTTTGGCATGAGATACTATAAGACCTTCAGATCAATTTATATGTTAAATCCTTCGGGATTGACTGTTTGGTCAAATATGTAAATCCTACGGGATATAGGAATTCTTAAGAAATTCCTTAAGCTATTGGATATCGCGACCAGTTTACTCTAAATCTAAGAAAGTCGGTATGTGTCATTTTATATTTATATAATGTTAAATAATATGCACTTATTTTTACTGAGTATATTCAAAATACTCACTCTTACAATAACTTTTCAGATTCGAACAGATCGTGTGGACACCTGGAAGATTGACTGAGTGATGCTTATGGGATCGCCAAGTAAAATTTCTAGAAATAATAATTTCAAACTTTTATTTGAAAAACATCTTTATGTTAAGATTTGTGTACATTATCTTAGTATTTTTTTTAGTGTTCGGACATTTGACATTTTATGTTAAATTTTAAATTTATGGTTTGGAATCGTAGTATGTAAATTGTTGGTTAACATGATCGATTTATCGATCAAATCACAAGATTTGAATAAGTGAATTTCCGCTTAAATTAAATAAAGAAGATTTTTTTTGGTAACACTTTAAGTCTATTTTTTGAATTAAAAATAAAACAATAATATAAAAAATAGATTTTTGGGCGTTACAAATTGGTATTAAAGCCCAGATCTACCTTTCTGTCGATCTGATTTTTTTTTCACCATCATGTATAATATGAATTTTCATTAAGTATGTGCAAAATTTGTAGTCCCAACATCTTGATAATTTAACTTAGACCGTGGTTTATGATTGTGTTAAAAACACAATTTAAGTGAGTAGTGAAAAGTGTGTCACTATTTACTACTACTTATTTGAGTTGACAATTTATATCAAGTAAAACTTTTTGTTATATGACTCTTTCTTCAAGCCAAGCATGAAGCCCATCTTCATGGAAATAATAAGAAAAATTCTTGAAAATTGCACAAATTATCAATTTTTATTCCTCGCACCTACCCACCCCAACTCTAAAGAGAAAAGAAGCCACATGTGATGATAGAGCTTGAAAAAAAAAAAAAAGCTCGTCACTAAAATCAATTTTCCTATATATGCATCTCTTTTAAATTGTTCCGATCCGTTTAATACAAGTTGATCAATATATGGGGTCTTGCATGGTGAGCAGACTTTATCTTCCTTCACTCTATATTAAAGAGTCCAATATTTTCATATGTCCATGGAGTTTTGATATGTTTAGATCCATTTGATATATATATATATATATATATATATATGTAATGAGATTTTATTTACATCTTAAATAAGTATATTAAAATAAAACCAGACATTTAACACTCGTCAATCAACTATCGTCCAACGAACCAAGGTACGGAATAAAATATTATGTTTCATTTTATTTTTCGAACATGATATATGAATAATTTAAGCTAGAATTCAGGAAATGCTTATGATGTTAGAATGAAATATGTTATTTATGTTATCATTTTGTTTTAATATACAAGAAGGTATGATAATTAGCCTTTATATTAAAACTACAAGAGTATAATGTATTATTTGATATTACTAACAAAGATAAAACATAATTGAACACTTATGTGACAGATATGGCTAGACCGCTAGAAAGACCACAGCTTATAGAGCAGCGTTGAATCGTAGGTTCATCATANTGATAATTAGCCTTTATATTAAAACTACAAGAGTATAATGTATTATTTGATATTACTAACAAAGATAAAACATAATTGAACACTTATGTGACAGATATGGCTAGACCGCTAGAAAGACCACAGCTTATAGAGCAGCGTTGAATCGTAGGTTCATCATACAGTCCTATGAGAATTACGTGAGTGACCCAACTCGTTCGCTTGCTGAACACGTGCAAGACATCTATGAGAGATGTATGGCAGGTGTGAATGCAGGATTGGAGATCACGCATATTGAGGCTGTGAATAACCTCATACACTCACTTTTACCTCAATGGGGAGACATGGGAGTTATGATTAGAGATGAGATGCTAGAAGGTAACCCTCCAGACTCTAGAGCATCCAAATACGATTGAATTCGGCATATATTGTCAGACCCTTCTAGATAGGTGGAGTGAGAGCTTAGAACCTCAACCAAAGAGAGTAAATAAGCCCGAGCCCGAGCCCGAGCCCGAGCCTCAGTTTGAATTGGACCCAGAAGAAGATCCCGAATGGGAGCATGAGGATGACTTTGGGTTGGAGTTAGAGAATGATCATGAGCATGAACCTGAGCCACTGGTTGAGATACACAGAGTCCGGGCCTGAGGTAGAAGACTCCTCCGAAGAAGAAGCTCCACTAATGAAGATATGCAGGATTCATAGGAATTATAAACTTAGATTCTATTCCTTTGTTCCGTGATGTTTTTCCTTTATGTTATTAGAATTTAAATTAGTCGAACTATTGTATATCCTGATTCCAAGGAGTATTATTAATAAGATTCGCACTTCCCTTTGAACATATTGAGCTATTGTGTTGTCCAATATTTTTAAGACAATTTAAATTTTGTTGATTCAAAGGAAATGGAAGGACAACAAGACCAAGCAGCTATGTTTAGGGATCTGATGAGAGCGATGCATGATCTTGGTAGGCATCAAGCACCAATACCTCCTTAGAATGGACTGACAAATGCCAACAACACGGGTTCAATTGTGGAGCAGTTTCGTCGTTTCAAACCTCCTTTTGACGGTAGAGCAGACCTTTTGGCAGCCGAGGAGTGGCTAAGAGGACTGGAACGGATCTATAAACGCATGGCATGCACTGATGCACAGAGGTATCATGTGTCGAATTTATGCTGGTTGGAGAAGCGGGCCACTAGTGGGAGTCTGCTTCGTGCACCAGAACGGAAGCCCAACAACGTGCTATGACTTGGGCACAGTTCAAACAAGAAGTGATGACAAAGTACTCTACCCAATCTTTGAGGGATAGGAGAGAGGCAGAGTTCCTACAACTGAAACAAGGAAATATGTCGCTTGAAGAGTATGAAATGAAGTTTGAACAACTTTCTAGGTATGCTACGCATCTTGTGGATACCGAGCCAAAGAAGGCTAGGAGGTTCGAATTAGGATTTCGTCCAAAAATTGGAGGAATTATGGCATCTCACCATACGACTATATATAGTGAAGTGCTTCAGCAGGCTCAGTCGATTTATGATCGTCTATAAATGGATCTGATAACTGAGAAAAGTAATGAATTTTATGGGAAACGAAAGTGGAATGGATCTAATAAAGGAAAAGGTTTTAGACAATTTAAGAAAGCCAATACAGGATCAGGATCAAACAAATCAAATAAAATTATTCCACGATACCCTAAATGCAACAAGGCCCGTGGTGGAGAGTGCTTGTTTGAAAAAAATGTGTACTATCGATGTGGCCAGGAAGGCCATTTTGCCCCAGATTGCAAGGTATACCCACCTAAGAAAGACTATGAGCATGGCAAGAAAGTGAAAGCCAAAGTCTTCGCTTTAACCCAGGGAGAGGCAACAAAGGATCCGAACGTAATGACAGGTATTCTATCAATATCTGAATTGCTTGCATATGTTCTTATAGACTCGGGAACTACTCATGCATTTATCTCTACCGCATTTATTGCTAAATCATGTATTGCATGTGAAAAATCCGATAGTGTTCTAGAAATTTCCATCCCATCAGATAGAATTTTGAACACCGATCAAATCGCTAGGGCAGCAAAGTTAGAAATGAATGGAAAAGAATTTATAGCTGATCTATACCTTCTAGACATGAAAAACTTTGATGTTATTTTAGGAATGGACTGGTTGGAAAGCAACCATGCAACCATTCGACGTTTCGAAAAAGAAGTAATTTTTCAGAAGCCTAGGGAGGAAGAGTTTCGATTTTTCGCTGTATGAGTTATCTCTTTATCTCGGCTCGTGTCGGCCATGAAGGCAGAAAAGATGTAGAAGAAAAGATCTTGCCAGGGATTTCTAGTGAGTATAAATGGAACACAACAATCAGAGCTAACTATTGGTAATGTACCGATTGTACGAGATTTCATTAATGTATTCCCTGATGACTTACCTAGCGCACCACCTGATAGGCAATTGGAATTCACAATTGACCTCGTACCTGGAGCAACTCCAGTGTCTAAAGCTCTTTACAGAATGGCACCAAAAGAACTACATGAATTAAAGATACAATTGTTTGATGATGGTTACCTCCGACCAAGTATATCTCCTTGAGGTGTACCGGTTCTGTTTGTAAAGAAAAAAGATGGATCAATGAAGTTGTGCATTGATTATAGGGAATTGAACTGGTTTACTATCAAAAACAAATATCTTCTTCCTCGAATTGAAGGCCTCTTTAATCAGCTGAAGGGTGCAACAGTATTTTCCAAGATTGATTTGAGGTAAGGCTATCATCTGTTGAAAGTGAAGGCGATGACATTTCAAAGACGACATTTAGAACTCGCTATGGTCATTACGAGTTCACGACAATGCCCTTAGGAGTAAAAAATGCTCCTACAATATTTATGGATTTGATTAATAGAGTATTCCATCAGTATTTAGATCAATTTGTCATTGTCTTCATCGATGACATTTTGGTGTAAAAGGGAGAAATTGTATGCCAAATTTAAGAAATGTGAATTTTGGCTTGATCGTATAGTTTTTCTTGGCCATGTGGTTACAGCACAAGGGATTCGGGTAGACCCTACTAAAATTGAAGCGGTAACCAACTGGTCTAGACCGACGAATGTAGGTAAAGTTCGTAGTTTCTTGGGACTAACCGGTTATTATAGGAGATTCATTGAGGGATTCTCCAAAATAGCTGAGCCGATGACCCAACTAACTAAGAAGGACGTAAAATTTCAATGGACTGGGCCGATGACCCAACTAACTAAGAAGGGCGTAAAATTTCAATGGACTGAGAAGTGTGAGGAGAGTTTTCAAGAACTGAAACAGAAATTGGTTACAGCTCCAGTTTTAGCTATACCAAAGAGTTCAGATGAATTCGTTATATACAGTGATGCATCCAAACAGGATTTGGGATGTATACTGATGCAATTTAGGAAGGTGATCGCATACGCTTCAAGACAATTAAAACAACATGAGCAAAACTACCCTACTCATGATCTAGAGTTGGCGGCGGTAGTACATGCTCTAAAGATAAGTCGTCACTATCTTTACGGGGGAAAGTGCGATATTTATACTGATCACAAGAGCTTGAAATACTTTTTCACTCAAAAGGATTTGAATATGAGGTAGAAAATGTGGTTAGAGTTAGTTAAAGATTATGATCGCACTATCTATTACCATCCCGATAAGGCTAATTTAGTAGCAGATGCTCTTTGTAGGAAGACAATAGGACAATTAGTAGTTCTACCCACAACTCAAGTGCAACTGGTAAGGGAGTTCGAAAAATTGAAATTAGAAGTCGTTATTCCACCAACTCGTGTTACTGCAATGATTGCAGCATTAAAGATTCAACCTACTCTTAGGGGTCGAATCAAGGATGCCCAAGACAATGACCCATTTCTGAGAAAAATTAAAGCAGAAGTTGGTACATGTAAAAGAAAGGGTTTTGCAATAGCAAATGACAATGCTTTGGAAATTCTGGAGTGGAAATGGGAGCAAATAGCCATGGATTTTGTTGTAGGTTTTCCGAAGTCAACGAAAGGACATGATGCCATCTGGGTAATTGTGGATAGGTTGACAAGTCAACTCATTTTCTTCCAGTAAGAATGAACCACAATATGGATCAATTTGCCTAATTATATGTTTAGGAAATTGTTAGGTTGCATGGAGTTCCAGCATCTATCGTCTCAGATCGAGATCTAAGGTTTACTTCCAAATTTTGGAAAAACATGCAAGGAGCTATGTGGACAAGGTTGAATTTCGGCATTGCCTATCATATTCAATCTGATGGACAGTCTGAAAGGACAATTCAGGTCTTAGAAGACATACTTTGGGCATGTGTATTGGATTTGGGGGGTAGTTGGGAATCACACCTATAGTTAGTGGAGTTTGCATACAATAATAGTTTTTTGACTACTATTGGCATGACTCCTTATAAAGCTCTATATGGTAGAAGGGGTAGATCCCCAGTTCATTAGGATGAACTCGGAGAAAATCGAATTTTAGGTCCAAAAATTATTGCAAGGACAGTGCAAGCAATCGATAAAATTAAAAACAGAATAAAGTCAGCATAAGATAGACAGAAAAACTATGTAAATCGACGAAGGAAATAGATAGAATTTGAAGTTGGTGAGAAAGTGTTTCTTAAAGTTGCACCAATAAAAGGAGTTTTTAGATTTGTCAAGAAGGGAAAGTTGAGACCTCGATTTATAGGTCCTTTCGAAATTCCAGATAGAATTGGGAATGTGGCATACTGTCTAGCATTGCCACCTAAACTATCGATGGTACATAATGTATTTCACGTATAAATGCTTAGGAAGTATGTATATGATCCCGAACATATGATAAATTATGATTCATTGGAAGAACGGAAAGATCTAACATATAAAGAGACTCATTTGGAGATTATCGAAAGGAAAGTACATGCATTAAGAAATAAGGAAGTTGCCTTGGTTAAGGTTCGATAGAAAAATCATGGAGTCGAAAAGGCTACTTGGGAGAAAGAAAATGAAATAAAAGCCAAGTATCTAGAGCTTTTTGACTAAATAAGGTAATTTCAAGAACGAAATTATTTTAAGGGGAAAGGGATGTAAAACCCCGAATTTTCTTACTATTTTCTTAATGGTTTAAATTTAATGTTGGTCATTTAGCAAATGAAATAGTCCACGTCTAACCTTGTCGTCACATTAAAGTCTAAAAGTTGAAGTGATAAATTCGACCAACTTATTTGCATAAATGATTTATTTGCTTACGTGTACTTTTTAGAATTTATCATAAATTTGGTTTGAATCGAATATTTAAGTATTATAGTAGTTGATGAAAATATATCAAATATTATACTCATTTTGTTGCTCGTGTTAAATAGCATAAATTGGGTTCAAAAATAAATATTTTTGGACTTGTTATATTCGAATTATTTTGATAGAAAGAAAGTATTCTAAATCTTATATTTTATTCATAAAAAATAATAATAATAAAATAATAAAGTGAAACTTTCATTTCAATTAAATTTAGTACGGTTACATTGGAATTTGAAAAGTTGTATAATTTAACATATTAAACATAATTAATTCATTAATTTTGATAATAATTAATACAGTTAATCTCATAAATTATTTCATTTATCTCAAATGCGTTTGGAATTTAAATGTTAAAACTGAAATGCCATTTTGGTTTACTAGGGTTACGTGTAGCATCTGATTATATATATA
>CAIGRN010128127.1:0-20651 GCA_903798345.1 Fraxinus anomala
ATTTGTCAATTATGACACATATTAGATAAAGAGTTATGAATGAAGTAAATCAATTTCAATATGTTTAATGAGGGAGTGAAACACTGGTTCAAGGCTTCGAGCAGGCATTGCGCACACGTTACAGTAGATAACAGGAGGAGTTGGGATAGAGGTAATGCACACATCGTGTAGGTGACTAGCCTATGAAGATGCATGTGTTGGAAGAGGCACTATTACCACCGCTACTTGAGCCACTTCCATACCATTTTTTAACACCTTTTTTTTTTTGGCTGTTGCTTACTGAAGCCATTTTATTGGTTTTCATCTGGTTTCATATAATAAGTGCAGATCAGTATTATTTGAAAATTGCATTGGCAAATCCATTTAGAATATGTCAGAAATGTAATTTATTTTTTATTTTGAGATCTGTTTCTTGATTATTTTATTATACCAGTTCTACAGATAAATATATAAAAGGGTAACACCATTTGTCCCGGCTCAATGACCGGTTGGCGCCCCCTACACAGCCGCCCCCCCTCCAATAGAATTGGCGCGCCCCTGTTTTATGTCCCTGTCATTGAGTCGGGACATAAAGCATGATTCCATATAAAATCCCTTGATTAAAAGAATGTGTTATAATTTTAAGATTTTACTATTTGTGTATCAGGGTTGACAGCCCCCTCACAATAGGGGGGCTATGTCCAATAAAAAAATCGCGAGCCCCCTATTGTGAGGAGGCTTGACATAGCAAAATTCATAATTTTACTTTTTCAAATCATTATATTACAAAATTGTCACTGTTATTCCTCCATCACTTGTTATGACGCTAACCCTTTCAATTAATTTATGCCTATGTTGACTAATAGCATTTGAATTTCACTTTCTACCTTCTAAAATGTAGATTGACCTAGTAGAACCATTTCCAATACATAGACATCCCAACTGAGTTCATTTGGATGTCTTGATGTTTGCGTGCTTCACATGCTTCGCTGGAATGTCTTACGACCCAACGTGAGATGAAAGATAGCTGAGATGTTAAGACGACCGGAAGGTACAGGGGCGGAGCCAGGAATTTTNTCGATGTTGAACGTCGAGTTTTTGTCATAAGATGCAGCATTACCAATCGAATTGGCAAACCTAAGAAGTTAAGCTCGGGAACAATATTTCGACTCTTCTCCATGGTGCCAGTCTCTGCAAGATTTTCCATACTTGCAACCTTCGGCTGTTCGGTAATACTGTTTTTAAGTAACAAAGTAACCATGTTTACAATTACTGTAGAAAATCTATTTCTTAGATTTTTCAAGCCAGGGAATAGGTAAGCAGAGACAATAGATGTATTGTATATGCAATGGTCAGCTTTTAACATGAAGGAAAAATTGATTTCAAGTTAAAGCAACCACTGAAGATGAATGTCAGCAGAAGAAAATGGAAAACATAACTGCGAACATTATTTTGCCTAAATAATAACTAAAGAAAATTCCATAGCCCTCTAAAAAATTTGAGATTAGAATCATTGTTTTAAAAACCTGTCTAAGGCTTATGCCTTGAGAGATTCCTCACATTAGGCTTTAAACACTAACTTTACGTTTGAGTACCGTTTGTCAAGGCTTAACTTTCTGCATCACTTTCCCAATTGTACCGTTTTAAACATTGATTACAAAGACACACGAAGTCTAATAAACTTGATACCTACATATGGATAAGGAAAATGATAAATCTATTAACCTTGCACTCAATCGGGCCAGAATCTTGAGGAATTACATCCTTGTCTAGATCGTTAGCAGCCTTCAACATACAGAAAATCATCA
Source organism: Fraxinus anomala (assembly GCA_903798345.1). NCBI lineage: Eukaryota > Viridiplantae > Streptophyta > Magnoliopsida > Lamiales > Oleaceae > Fraxinus > Fraxinus anomala. The sequence continues at coordinate 1,788 of CAIGRN010128127.1, forward strand.
TAACATTAATAATATGATAAGAAAAATAGTAAAAAAACATAGATTTTCAAAATACAAAAAAGCCCTAGCTAAAATCGCAAACATACCTGAGTCTGAGTCCTTTTTTCGGGGCGGAGAGCAGTCAGCAGAGGCGGAGGCTGGAGGAGGTGGAGGAGAGCAGAGGAGGCGCGACACTAGCTTCTGAACTTGAGGGGACGGCTGACAATTGTAAGCGGCAACTGCGATGTGGAGGCTGCGAAGATGAGATCGAAGTTCTGAACGGCTGAACCAAGCGGCGACTGCGGAATATGGAGTTGGTGAGGACTGACGAACGACCGGAGGTGGAGGCTGCGAAGTGCAGGAGACAGAGCAGGGGAGCGGAGGCTGTGAAGTGTTAAGAATTAAGAAGTAGAGGGAGTTGTTTTGAGGAAGAGGAACGACCGAACGAGGTTTCAATTTTTGGGATTGGGCTGGACCTGGACGTGGACCTGGGCCGTTGGGTATAATATATTGGTATTTTGAGCTTTCTTTCTTAGGTTGGGACTTATTCTATAACTAAAAAAAAAAAATTTAAGCCTAGAAGTTCAGGGTAGGCCTGTGCCCACCCTGGTCCTTACTGGGCTCCGCCCCTGCTTGTTGTTCAGTGGACAAGTTGCAGCTTCCTATGTATTCATGGCACTCCGAGGGTGTGAAACTCCCACCAAAACTCTTACAAGAAAATTGGACTAGTGGTGGATGAGGGGATGACTGTGGTGTACTAACACTACTATCGAAACCAATGGATGATCCAACATCAAAATGTCGTGATAAGGTATGATTTTGAGCACAGTCAAAGAGGAGGGGCTCTTTTGAAACCACATGATGAAAGGAATGATCGTCCTTTTGAAACTTTTCAGGAGAGACACCATTATCAGCACAAAACTGCTGCTTTACATGGACATTTGTGATATGTGACTGGGCTGTAACATCTTCGTCTTTCTTTACCACCATTAAGTTTTTTCCCATCAGTCTGAGAATAGGATTAGAAGTAGCTGGAGTAGCAGATTCAAAATCACCATGACTAGAGAACTTATCCTCAGAATCAATCAAAACATTCTTTGGAGTATACCCTGTTGGTGAGTTTGCAACATTTGCTTCAGCTATTGGACTCGGCTCTCTCATAGAGAGCATTTCTGGAGTAAAGCTAGAACTGTCAAATTTTCTCTTTGGATCAGCAATCATCTGCTTTTTATCAGCTGGAAGTGAGAGAGAAGCCAGATTCCATTGCCAATGTTCCGAGTCTTGATAATAAAAAGCAACAGCTTGTGAAGCTCCTTCCTTCCTAGAGCAACAACATGGCTGTGCGGTCTTGAATTTGAGAGAACCCATTTCAGGAAACATCAAGTCAACCTTGGAGACATCCAGGTCGAGGTTTTCTTCTCCTGCACTTGCTGTGGGCTCAAAGGGGGTGGTGAACATTCCCACAATAGGATCAACGCTAGCTCCTGCGAAGCCAGAATTAATCTCATTTCCTTCAGGAGATCTAGGAGAAATTTTTTCCAAGGATATGGAATCAGATCTTGCTGCAATGGAGTTAGAGATTATTGATGTAGCAGAAGTAGGAGAATATGAAGAACCCCTATCAACTAATTCACTATCATCTTTCGAAGATTGAACCCTGCAGGTTGTTAATGATGAATTTCCTTGAAGATCTTCCGAACCCATACGCCCAGGACTTGGCAAAAAGGATCCTGGTGGTCCAGGAATAGGTATCGGATCGACGCCGACAAAGTATTTTCCTTGCCCTTCATCAATATCAAATTCTGCCACCGTGTGACCATCTGCACAAAACATCTTATGTTCACCATCAAATACTAGCTCAGCTGGATAATGTTCCTTGTATGCTTCAATATAGTGTCGCGAGACAAGTTGAACATCCAAATCAGCATCCTCTAAGACCCTAGGATCCATAGAGTTGCTAAGAACCATAGAGAGTTCCCCATTAGCCATTTCTGAAGCTGATTGGCTGACAATGTCCTCCAGAATTGCCACCTCGTTTCCAACAGATTCCACGGCATCATGACCATAAGATTCAGATGATGGCAGTGAGCTCCTCAAAGCCAGGGCTTCCTGTTTCCTGGAGATCATAAATTCTCTTTTCTTTTGGATTTTCAAAGCCCTCGTTCTTTCAACATATTTCTTATCAGAAATCTCTTTCATTTGATCTGCACTTTCACTAAGTTTCTCTACCAAATCATGTTGCGGGTCAACTGCAAATTGTGATGCAACTGCCTCTTCATCTGATCCTGACATGTAGTGCTGCCGAAGCTTCTTGACGTCTAGCCATTTTCTTTTCATTTTTGTTTTCAATCCAAAAACAGATGTTCCACTGACTGACAACATATTCTCCGCCGAAGATGAAAACATTTTACTTCCAGATGATTTTGGGTTCATAATAGAACTATCAGCATTTTTGGCTGGACTAATGTTGGTCTTCGTTCTCTTTTTACTTTGAGAAGGTGCATGATATTCGATACTCTTTGGCAAATCCATATTGCAATCAACCGAGAGGCCACCTTTTCTAAACTGTTTCACATTGTACTTAGATAACACCTGATAATTCTTCTTATAATGGAAGTCTTTAGACTCCAATGACGAACAGCTCGCCCTTTTTCTCAAAGACCGTTTCCCGTATTCTTCATAAGAATCACAAGATAAATTCTCCTTTCTCCTGCTGCTTTCAGGAGTAGAAAGTTGGTTCTCATCAAGCAAGGCCTGAGAATTCAAAAGACTACTTCTCTTCGTGAATGGATTAACTGTTGATGACTTATAACTTTTGGTCCTCAAGTTCTTTCTGAAGCTTTTGTCTGGCTGTTGATTTTCATCCTTATCATTTATCTTCTTTGTGAGATCACTGCGCTTGAAGCCTACCCATTGTTTTATTCTTCCCAAATAATTGAATTTTATCAGATCATGAGCTTTTGGGGGCTGTGTAACGTATCCCTCTTTCCTGAAGCATTTTTCAGTGAGAAACTTCCTTTTCCCACCATCATTAATCTGTGAAAAACCCATGGTTAAAGCTTATTTAGCTGAAAATGACAAACATTTGGACTTTCAATGCAGAAAGCAGTTCGTAAGTTTTTTAAAGTACACATAAAAAATACAACTCCACAATTGTTACACAGTCTGAATTGGAGATATATCAAATATGAAAACATGACCAGTCACCATTGGTATTGGAGAAAAAAACAATTGTTACACAGTCTGAATTGGAGATAGATCGAAAATGAAAAGAGAAAAGTAATTAACAAAAAGCTATTCTAGAGATTATAGAAGCATGTAGATGACTATTTTAAACCATTCCATGCTTCAATCTGGTGAGTTGAAGAAACAAATATGTGACAGTTAAGATATATTCCTATCTTTGCAAGAAGTAATTCTCTCAACGATGACGGAACAGAAGCTAAACAAATGCTCTCAATTCCAGAAATGAAAATCAACGATTATCACAAGAGGCAACACAATCACATGCAAAAACAAAACATAAAAGAGGAGAAGAGCATACATTGGAACAATGATCTGGCCTGGGAAAGAAACTCTTTTGACCATGGGGAACATGTTTCAGAAGCTTATGGCGTTTCTGGACAAGATTATTTTTCTTCTTCTTACTCAAGAGAATTTTGCTTTCTTTGTCTTTTTTAACAAGTTTCATAAATTCAAAGTCATCATTGGTATTGGAGGATGTCTGCAGATCATTGAACTTCGATAAAATCCTAAGCTTTGTGCCACTGGAGTCAATATAAACTGCACTTTCCTTATTGGTTTCCCCACGATTAACAGGAGACGGTGTTTTGTTCCTCTCTTCTGCACATGTCTCAATATTTTGAGCTGGAAAGCCCAAATTTAATGCCCAATTGGTTCCATTTCTCCTATCAAGCTCCTCGAGTGTACAATATGGAGCTGTCTCATATATATCCACCATCAATTTTATCTTCCTTGGTTTAATTCTATGCTTAGTAACCTTGGAATTTGATGTTCCCTTGATTGTTGATTCCCCAGAAAGACACTGATCAATATGGGCATTTAAAGTGGTGTTTGAAGAAGATGAAAATGTCTTGCACACCGGGCACACTTTTGAAGCCATAGTTCCTAATGCCATAGAAGTGTTCTGGACAGGATCTTCGTTAGACCTCAGGTCTACAATGTTGCTCAATTTCACAAGTAATCTGCACTTCTTAACCGGGATTTGAGTTGAGCTTATGATCTTCTTGGATGCCAAAACTGCAGACTCAGGCTTCGTCACTACAGGTCCTGACAAATTACCAGTTACTATTTCCAAACAAGGCTTCTTTATCGCGAGAACTGAATCTATTTCAGAACAAGACTGACTTGCCGTGGTTGATGAAAATTCTTTATCTACTTCAGATCCACTTGAATTTATGTTCTCACAATCCACAACTAGCTTATTGTCACCATCAACGTTGCAAGAAGATACAGACACGAGATGATCGCTTGACCAGTTAAGCTTCTCATCGTAATTGCTTATATTTTCTTTGTCAATTGAAATTCCTAAAGAACATTTCTCAATTGATGGATTTTTCACGGAATCAAGAGATTGAAAAGGTGGCAACAAATCTTTAACACCATGCTTTAAACAAAGTTTCAAAATTTTCTGAGAAAATGGCCAATTAGTCTGGATATCCTTGCTCCGGGTATGGAAAACATAGTCCCTGCAGCAAAATTCATGAATTATTAAGTCCAACTTTTGAATATTGCAGAAAACGGAAATCTTTCCCTAACAAAACAACTCAAGAATATGGGGATTAAGAAGAAATAGCAGCTTTAGACACAGAACTTTCCAACAGATACCAACATCATCAAGAAAATACACATGGTGGATAAACACGCCAAGGTTTTTATCACATAAAATAACCAGAAATGCATATCCAAAAACAGTGGGTCAAATTTGAAACTGTAGCTTTATATACACAGAAAACCATCTGAAGGCCAAAAACCAGGTAAAAATAGTAATCAGGTAAACATGAAAAAAAAGACAGAAGATGAAGAAATAATCATAAAGTTTGAGATGTAACTGTAGATCTGACCAACCAAGAAAGTCTAATATATAACCATGACAAAACAATCAAGAGAAACCCATAAAGAGTTCGCTAATTCAAAGGTTTTTGTCTGTTACCTTAAGGAGAATTTGGTAGTGTTGCAATCAAAGCCTGACTTGAGCAGATCTAACTGAAGATGAGGCCTATTATCAGAATCCCTTTCATCCCTAGTATCACTACTACTTTTCAGTTGGGAAATTTCACAAGAACATGGTGGACATGGTGGAGGGTTTTCAATGGATAACATCTGCTGATAGTTTTGTCTCCCTTCTTTTGCTGCCCAACAAACAATCACAAGAAAAATCTAAATATCCATTTCTTCATCTATCCATCAATCTGCAAAGATGAGACAATATCAACAAGAGATCAAGAGTCAAGAAAACAAAAAGGAACTTCTAGAACTCTTCACAACGTTATTTTATGTGCTTGGAAACGTTAAAAGGTGTTCGAGGAAGCATGATTGAGAAGGAAAGAACAAAAGCTTGACAAAGAAATAAGCCCACAGACAGATCAAACTTCATAAAACGTTATTTTATGTGGGCAAACCAAGAAAAAGTACATAGATTTCTTGAATATTTTCACTATGGGAAAAACCAAGAAGTTACGCACTTCAAACACCAATTTCAAAGAAGGTAAATCAAGATGATATCATGGCAAGATGAGATGAATCGAAAAGATAACCCAAATTGGACCAAGGAAATCATTAAAATGAGCTCAAAATTTGAAGTTTGGTGAAAGATTTTACATTATAGAGAAAGATCTAAGAGAGACGAAACCAGGTCCAAAATAAAATCTTAGGTCAGTCTGTAAACAGGAGACACGAAAATAGCAAAGTAGTTTAAACGCATAAACAAGATTTGAGGAAAAGACCCAAAAAAGTCCGTCAAGAAACACGCTAAGGATCATGAAATCACAAAAAGTCCTCAGTACTTCCAGTAGCTGAAGAAGAAAACAAAAAACAAGAAAAAGAGAGTAATAAATTAAAAACTGAAAGAAAATTCAAGAAAACCTCAAGAAAGTCTGATTCTCAAAAGCAGAAGATGTTAAAAGAAAAGATCCTGAAAGATCAAAGAAATCGCATACCAGTTCTGAAGCTCTTATTACACAGATGAAAAAAACAAAGGATAAAAAAACAACCAAAAAGATTAGAGCACAGGGAGGAAGAAAAAGAACGCGTGTGTGTATATGTATGATGTATCTATAGATGTGTATATGTATATATGTACGGCAGGAAGAGAAAGCAGCAGAGCCACCCACTAATACATCAAAAGGGGCATCAGGTTCTCCTCCCCACCAAAAAGCAAGTTTGTACCGTTAACTCTCCAATATTCACCATCTCCCTCGGTGAATATGCGTGAGAGAGAAAACACAAGTACATCGTATTCAAGAATTCTAGAGAGAGAAAGAGTACTGTCCCATCCTATACCTACCCTACATGTTGGCCTTTCTTCACTATATTTTTATTCATGATTTTTTTTTTGCTCCAGCGAATCGTCAGTTTAGGCCCCACCATTTTTGTGAGACTTACAGAAAACTGTAACGCTCCTCCTCTCTCTCTCTCTCAAAAGACGACTACAATACATAATAATTACAATGATAGTTTAATTAATCAATTATTTTTAGCTTAATTAATCTCTTTGAGAAAGTTTAAAAGTTTTCGACTTTGAAGTACCTTTTTAGACTTATTTTTTCATAAGAGCTTAAAAGCCGTAAAATAAAAATAAGTATTTATTTGGAGAACAAGTATTGATTAGATTTAATCTATTATTTGTAACTTTACTATAATACTTATAAGATCAAGCTACATGTACCTAATAATTTGTCTAATGGATTATCGAATCGACAAGTGAGAATTCTCTGTTGGGGAGTGAGATAAATTATTAGGTACAAACAGAATTTTCCATATTTCTATAAATTAGGATTTCTTTATTAAGCAAGCGGGCCCCATTAACAATAAAGTTACTTGAAGAACGATCGATTTAAGGGGGAAAAAAGGGACAAAAAATTGCCCTATCATATCGCCCACAATAATTCCTTTTTTTTTTTTTTGTTATGTGCCCCCTTAAAATTTTCTAGCATTTATTTATTTTAGATCATTTGAGACGTCACGTCCTTAAATAAAAATCACGATGCCATCGAAAAACAAAGAGTAAAGAAAAAAAAAATTAACATAGAGAAATAATTATCGATAATTTATTGATAAAAATTTCAACAATTTTACATAATCAAATTGGATTCAAATCAGTTCGTGATTGAAACTCGACAAACTTAAAAGACATAGCTCACTTTCTAATATTAAAATCTAATAGAAAATCCCAAAATCGTAATAAAGAAAAAGAATAGGCATAACACATGATGAATGTTAGTACTAAAATGTAGTTGGCGATAAATTTCTAAGCCCCTTTTTGATATAAATTAAAATCAGATTTTTAGTAAATTTTGATAAAAATTGATAAAATGAATGGTTGAAAAGTTGTGAGCCCATAAAAATTTATGATTACAATTAATTGTTAACTTTAACTTGAAATCAAAATCGAATTTTAATCTGAACCAAACATGAGCTATGTAATGGACCCCAATTCCCAACATATATGCAATGTAAACACTATTCTGAAGAAGCCAAGCAGATCTATGAGAATTTTATGTCTCACCACATATATATAAAAAAAATGAAATAATAATTTATTACCTAGGTAGTCTATAAAATTTATTTTGTACGACAAATTACAGTCTATAAATATACTTATTTACTTGTAAATAATTTTTTTAGCTTAGATTCGTTCAAAAAAGAAAACAAAATTAAGCTTAGCCAAACAGGTACTAATTTCGTTTTCAATGAAATGAACTTCTTACAGTAAACATAAGAAAGGATCAAACATTTTAGTTCCCTTCTTAAAAATTTGAAGTTTTCTACAAATCTTTTGGAAGGTCGACTTCTATATATGAAAAAGTGTTCATGTTAAAATAGTTAACTGTGTTTTTAGCTAAATCCTTCATTCTGTTGTTTATTGTTTTTTTTTCCTTCTTGTGTATAAAAGTTACTTAGTGAAAAGTTATTAGATTTTTACTTTCTAAAGAATAAATAAAAACCAACTTTTAAAATCACGTGTAATAAAATAAATATTTTTTAAAAATAATTACTAGTCCATAAAAATATACATGTTTGGCTAAACTTAAAAGGTTTAATTAAGGAACCAAGTATTAAAATAATTATTTTTTGTTAGGTCAAATTCGAATAAATAAATAACTTATCTCAAAAGAAAGAGTTAATTTGAAAGTCAATGTTTTATTTTTTATTTTTTTACTTCAAATTTTTTAAAAAAAAATAACATATTGAACTTGTTTGGAAAACAAACTAAGAGCATTTTCAATAGTAGTGTAAAATTGGGTGCAAATTGGTATTTCTAAAACTACTTTTATATCTCAGTGGATCTAAATCTAAATTCTACTTTTTTTTTATACCTCTTTTGAGCGTAAAAAAAATATGTAAATTTTTATCCCCTTTGCATCTTTTCATTGAAGAGATTTTCGACAATTTTGAATATTTAAATCTCTATTTTACACCACAATTGAGGATGTTCTAACTTTTAGTATTTCATGTTAGAATTTTATGAAAATTTTAATTTAAAGAACTTGAAAACCTAATTATTTTATTACCAACTACCAAGATTCTTTATGTCAAATTATCGAGAAGATTAATAAATGCGGAACATAACTTAATTCAATGGAACTGATTCTTTATTATTGGATCTTGATTCCGGATCTTTAATTTTGAATATTAACTCTTTTGATTTTTGAGTTCTTAATCTTGATTTTGATTTTTTGCTCCATAATCGTAATTGTTGAAATTCTTTTTCTTGATTATGGATTTTGAGTTTTTCTCTATTAATCCTTGTGTTGATGGAATGATATAAAGAATGAAAAATTACATATGAATTGAAGACCATAACCCTTTATGTAGTTTACATATGTATATAGCCTATCGTCAAATACAACTTTAATGGATCTAATCTCTATATATATAATTCGACCAACGCTTTATTTAGATATCCAAACTCATTACTTAATTCTTTATTAGATTACTTTAATATTGGGTTTAACTTTAAAATAGTCTTTATAAACAATTAATTATATGTGTCGACCCACGTAGCAAATTAAATAATTTCTAAACAATTTTCTGCTTGGGTCACATATGTTACCTTATAAATGTGTATAATCTTATGAACTCGATATTTTTGTTATCATAACCAAAAGCATCTCCGAACAATCTCGTCTATCAATTATGTCAATATGTGATCAAAGCGATCTTTGTTACATGTATTATAACTAAACACGTCAATTATCACATATATCAACACAATCAAATGACAGGTCAAGTGTGGATGTGTAGCATGAAAATTACACACAATGTGATCTAAATATGCCTATTTCCAACTAATATTACCTTATTCTTTAATGAGATCAAGCCAAAAAATTTAATCAGAGAGAAAGCTGAATTGCTTGTCAGAAAAAGATGCAACACATGTAAGCATTATGCTCATGAAAAATATTAGGTGACGGTCATTTAGTAAATAGATTCATAATTATGGAATTTATCTTAACATGCTTTATAAAAACCTGACTACTTTGAATTCTTTCCTTAATAGCTAGAAACTTGATGTTTATAAACTTTGATATCGTCAAGTTCCTATTGAAATACGTAACTATTATTGTTATAGAATAACTTAAATTGTCTTTCAATTCCATCCAAAATGTGCAGCTCGATGACAAAATTCCACACTCATATTCCATGAATCAGAATATCCAATAATCTCCAATTGATCCGATTTCCTGTATCTAATAATTTAATTCTTAATTCTCTATAGATATTGAATAACATGTTGGCTAATTTCCAAATATCAATTTCAGAGTTAATTAAATATCTGCTCAACATTCCAATAATGAATGTTATATCCGAATATGTGCAAATTTAAACATACATTAAACTCCAAATTGTTAAAGCACATGGAGTTTTTTATATTTTCTTTTCTTTAAATTAATCGTTAGGGTATTGATTAAAACTAAACTTGTCTTCCTTAACAATAGATGTATCATCTGGTTTATATACCCACATCTCAAATTTCTTTAAGAACTTTAACGACATACCTCTTTTGTGATAATCTAAAAATACCCCGAAAACGATTTCAGTATATCTATATCCTTAATACAAAATAAATATCATGAAGATTTTTTTTTCATTTCAAAATTCTATGATAGAAATTTCTTGATTTCGTGCGATAAGCCTATAACATTGCGGGCAAGCAGTACGTCATCGACATATAATACCACAAATATGATTACTCCTACTAAACTTGTGATATACACAATCATCAACCGATTTCATCTCAAAACCAAGCAAAATAATTATTTGATAAAATTTGTGATATCATTGATGGTAAATATGCTTAATCTCATAGATAGATTTCTTTAATTTGTAAACCATCTGACTTAGTTTAAGATAAAAATGTGTCATAAATGTTATAATAGTCCTAAAAAAGTTTTTCATAGAAACAGAAAAGAAAGTCTCTTTAAAATCAATGCATTATTTTTTAGTAAAACCATTTATAACAAAACAAGTCTTATATCTCTTCACATCACCATTCAAATCCCTATTGGTTTTAAATATTTATTTACAACCGCATCTTCATGCAATGGGATGAGTTCCCAACGTCCTTGTCTTTTATGGAGTTTATCTTTTTATTCATGGCACCAATCCACTCATGAGAATTATTTATTTGCATGGTTTGTTTAAAGTTTATTGATAAGATTTTTTTCCATTAATCTAATGCTATTCTTATTTTTTTGGAGAAATATTATAAAGTCATCCAAAATTGTTTTTCTCTTTTCTCTAGTGGATTTCCTTAATGATATTTATTCTTGAGATTGTTGAGTTTTTTTTTTTTTTTTTGAACAATCTTTTGATTGTGTATAGAGGATTTTGTAATATTGTCTTGATCCGAAATTGCTTTTTGAATAAGATATGAAGTAAGAATTTGTCCTTGGTTGTTAATAAATTTTGATAAAAGTTGATAAAATGTGTGGTTGAAAAATTGTGGATCTATGAAATTTATTGTTAAAATTAATTTTTGATTTTGATTTTGATTTAAATTTAAATATGGATTTTAATTCCTACCAAATAGGTGTCTCTAACATTTATTTATTGCCATATTTATATCTCAAACTTTTTTCATCGCATTATTATCCCTGCATTCTCTTAGCACATATTGTCCTCGATGACGGTTTCGTCTTTCTATTAACCTTCTTTAAAATAAGGGGCAGACTTTTTTAGTTAATTTTTTTGCTAATGAAAATTTGAGATACAGATGACTCTTTTTATGCCTTTTAACAGAATTGTTTGATGAAAAAGATCACCAGAAAAGATATGTTAATTAATAAAATTTTGAAGATAAAACGTGATTAAAAAAAGTTAGAAACATAATTATAACATTAAGTAAAGATTAAATTTTTCTAACGCAGTTAAAATGTATTTCACTTATAAAGAGTCTGTTTGAGCTCTATTTTATTATAATAATGCATTTTAAAATAGTAAATTGATGGAGAATTTATGGTTAAAAAATAAGAATTTTTTTTGAATTTACGTGTTATATTATTTTATTGAAACATGTTTGATCGAAAAGAAGCGATATACAAATGTATTTTGAAAATAATAAAGATCAAACAAGAACTAAGTTTGATATTCTTGAGGGGTGTCATTTTCTTAGATATTGATTTTTACAAATAATTTAAACAATCAATGAAACACATTTGGACAACACTTGAAGTGTCAACCCTTGTTTGATAATCATTAATTAAAAAAAAAATTATATATACACATTTTCAACTACACATTCATACAATACAATATTTTGCACTTAAACCTAAAATTTTTCTTACTTTTCAACCACACATTCTTCTAAAAATAATTGTTTAAATTTTTTTCCCTTAATAATGATTGTCAAACTGGGACTTAATGTACACCAAACATGTAACACTAGTTTAATCTTTAGTCCTTGTTTGATGATCCACATTAGTTTTAAAATATATTTTTTTCTCTTCTTTTCATTCACACATTTTTCAATAAAATAATATTGCACATAAATTCAAAAAAAAATTATTATTTTTAACCACACATTATTCATCAATTTACTTTTCAAAATATATTTTTAGCAAATATAAAAGCTCAAAAAAGGGCTTAAAAATTTTTATAGTTCCAAAGGTGTGTGTTTGCGTCGCGAAAACATTGAATCTTCCAAAATAAAATATATTAATCTAAGCCCTAACAAATTTTTTATTTTAGCTCTTGAGCCCCTATTTTTCTATCAAAATGTATTATTGAGCAGTGATTTGAACACATTTTAATAAAATAATATTACATACAAATTTCAAATTTTTCTTTATTTTGTAACTACACATTCTCCATCATAACACCGTTATAAAATACATTTTTTGAAAAATTGGGCTCAAACAAGCCCTTGTTTTTCTCCTTCTCCTTCTCTGTCTTTCTCTTTCAATATACACGTGGTGTTTGAGTCACATACTTTTTGAAAAATGTATTTTGAAATAGTAGATCAACGGAGAATATGTTGTTAAAAAGAAAAAAAAAGATTTTGATTTATGTGTAATATTATTTTAATGAAGAATGAGTGATTGAAAAGAAGAGAGAAAAATGTATTTAGAAAAAAAAAAAATCCAACATCTTGAAAAAGTGTAATGCCATGAAGCCCATAACCACCCTAAGCAAAAAAGGAGAAAAGGGTGGTTTGGTTTGCGTTTCTTTTTTTGTTTTCAATTATGAATTTATTTTTTGTTTTTCTTTATTTTGAAGGATTATTTTAAGATTGTAGAAAACGCGTTTAGTTTAAAAATTTTAGAAATAGTTTTATTACATTTTTTTAATTAATTTGATTATTTAGTAAAACATATCAATTTTATGATTATATGTGATTATTTAGTTTTATGATTATTTGTATTTGGGTAGATTTTGTGTGATTTTATTAATTATTTTAATTTGAGAAATGCTTAAAATAACATATGTTGTAATTTTATTTTATTTTTGAAAACAATATACCAAACACCTTTTAAGTATTTTAGAAAATTAAAAATGGAAAATGACCTCAAAACGACAAACCAAACGCACTCTAAAGTGCTGATGTAATCTCCCTAACTTTTATGGTTCCTGTAGTAACAGAACATGGAAAAATAAAAACACCAATGCATCTTTTCTTCGTTGCAATCCATCGTTGTTGCCCCCGGCACCTTGCCCCAACTAGAGTATACCATCGGTATGATAACCATTATTTCAAAAAAAAAAAAAAAAATATTCATACTCATTTTAAATCACACATTCTTCCAATAAAATATTTTTTTATGTAAATCCATATTTTTTTTCTACTTTTTAACCGCGTATTCTTCAAAAGATTACTACTCAAAACTCATTATTTAAAATAAAAAAAAAAAGTTGCTGTCAAACAAGGATATCGGATTGAAGATAGAAAACTAAATAGAAGTAATGAAAGGAGAAAAAAATTTCTTTCCCAACCAATCCATTCACTCACTACTAGCGGCGGCCAAAAATTTTGCCCTTAGTCTCAATTTTTAAAATTCATTTTTGTTTTGGATAAAACACATAGTTGCGATAACGCGACAATGGTTAAGTTAAATTCGAGAGTACTATGATCATATTATGAACAAGTTTTTGAATTTCTTTTCCTCCAAATTCATTTCTAATCATATGGAGTCACAGCATTTTTTATTAATAAAAATAATTAAAATTTTAATGTTTAGCCATATCAAACAGGGGCTATAAAAAAAAATGCCTCTAGTGTTATTGTCAATCAGTCAAATGATCGTTTCTGCTAAGTTCATAAATATTTTTCGAGAAAATCACATGAAGCCATGTTTTTAAAGTTTTAGTTTCATTATTCATGTTCTCTCTCTCTTTTTGTTTCCCTCCAAAAATCGAGTAATCACATTAAAATTAACAAGTCACGTATAAATTATGTCACAATCAAAATTAATACAAAATCACAATCACACAAGTTTATAGGTTATAATCATTTATCGAAACATATCGTAATCACATAATTTGTTAATTTTGAAATTGTATTTTTAAAACTATTGTAGTAATAAAATTTCGTCGCAATTTTTGTAAGTTTAAATTACTTTCCAACGGGCAGCCTCTCATTTAACCCTAATTTGTCTCTCGTTTATTAAAATTTATTTTTAACTATATATTTTATGATATTCACGGTTATCAATTTTTTGAATCTTCCATTAATTTTTATGAAATCAATTTTAGTTAAATAAGAACGTTGAACGTCCTTTAGTCCAGTCGATGGGTCCCACCAACTTCACACAAAATGTGATGGCGAGATTTGTCACTGCACTCCACCGCAAGCTGCCATGTGCCCAAATCTTGTGACGCCTCTTTGTTCAGACATTGTACATTGCATGCAACCGACAGACTTTTTTTAATTTTTACTAGTATTTAATTATTTCAATACCTTATAACCAGACTTAAAAAATAAAAAATAAATAAATAATAAATAAAATTGGGTTTTCCTTTTTGTTTAATTATTTGTTTGAATTATTATGTGATGTAATTCAAGAAAGACGACAAACTATCGAAAGTTCGATGCATGTTGAAAAGAGACTACGGGTAAATTTGTGATCAAATAGAGTCGATAAAGCCATGAAATCACTTGTTCAAACTATGTAGTCCAAAAGGGTGAAGTCAAAGCAAAAGACCACGTTCTATATTGGGCATGAGAGCGAAAACAAGTTGAAATATTTTGGAATCAAGAACTCAAAACTTAGAGGCAAGACGACTGCTATGTGACCGCATAATACAAAATTGGGTGTGGCCACACACCTCTATACCGAATCAAAATTGGTGGCTATCAATTGGCCTGTGCGATTGCATGCAGGAAGCCGATGCGGCCGCATAGTGCAATCATGAACGTGAATTTTTCAAATTTCACGTAATCTTCTATTTTAATTAAAACTCTATTTTGTAATATATTTTATTATTTTTAGAGTTTAATTTAGTTTTCTAGCTAGGTTTTATAGGTTCCTTATAAATATGATTCATTTTGTTCATTGTAAAACACATAATTTGAAAATTTTTACTGCAAGACATATTGCTTTCTTCTCGTTCTTAATTGAATTAATTGTAAATTTATCAAAAATATTTCTTGTGGCGTTCAAACAAATCGAGTTAGATTCTTGAGTTTTATAATCATGGGGTCAACATATTGTCAGCGATTGTGTTCGTTCCTTGAATCTATAATCAAGTTTAAAAGTTGATTTCTTGGCTTTCTTGGGTAGAATCAATCTTGTGTGGATTTCGTAGCTACCATTGCTACGTGGTTTCGCCTAAGTTGGTATCAGAGTAATGTTCCAAAAATTAAGGTTATATCCTATTTATTTTTTATTCTTTTGTTTGAGTATTTTGTTTTTCATTCTTCGTGTTTTTCACGTTCTTCATTTTTTAGTCTTCAATAAAAAAAATTCAAAACTTGTTTGTGTGCTCATTTAGCATCCAAATCAGCTTTTATTTCTTTTATTGGTATTGTTTGAATTTTCGAGCAAAAAAAGTCAGAAAAAATTGCCAACATCATACAATTTCATTTTTTTATGAGTAAAAAAAATTCCAAATTCAAAAGTGTCCAATTCCAATTCAAGAAACATCTTCTTCAATATTTTCTTAGTCTCCATTCAAAGTGTCAATTCCTACTTTTTGAGTCATTCTAGAGTCAATTTTTCTTACTCAAATCTTTATTTGAAACTCTATAAGGATTAATTTTGATTGAGATCGAATTAGTTTTTTGAAGCACTTACAAGAAAGCATTGAGTGGAAAAAGGCAGTAGTGAGACTAGTAGAGGGAAAAAATCAATTTGAGTGATACACCAGCGCATATACGTGAGGCAAATATTAAATTAAAATTAGGATGTCGATAGAGATGACTCTACTTCAAGCAGGAATAATAGTGAAGTTAACATGTCGGATGAGGAGATACGACGGTTTGAAAGGTTATTTGAGGATGTGAGAGACAGATTGGATCGGCAAGATACATTGCTTGCTAACTTACGTAGGGAAAAACCTAGAGATATTCTTAACGCAAAGAGGTAAAGAAGGTAGGATCATCGAGCGAATTTTGTTGGTGAATGGGAAGCAAATAATGACATTAATGAGGATGCATGGGTGAATGTCAAATTAGGAAGAATGAGAGATAGAGGAGTTAAGCATGAAATGAGGGGTAGAGATCTTGTTGGAGATAGTGTTGATAGAAGTATGAGCAATATTAAAATGACAATTCTTTCATTCAAATGAATGAGTTATCCGGAGGCACACTTGGATTGGGAAAAGAAAGTAGAATTGATATTTGATTGCCACAACTACTTAGAGGAAAAGAAGGTAAAGATTGCAGTGCTTGAATTTATTGATTATGCTATCATTTGGTGGGATCAAGTAGTAACATCAAGGAAGAGGAATCTTGAGAGGCCTATTAATACATGGGAATAATTAAAGGCTATAATGAGAAATGTGTTCGTGTCTAATCATTATTATAGGGAGCTTTATAAAAAAATTGCAAAGTCTCTACTAAGGTTCTAAGAGTGTGGAGGATTATCACAAGGATATGGAGATCGCTATGATTAGAGCGAATGTTGATGAGGATATGGAGGCCACCATGACCCGATTTTTGAATGGTTTGAATAGGGATATAGTTAATGTGGTATAGTTGTAACATTATGTGAAGTTGGAAGACATGCTACATGTAGTTATGAAGATGGAAAAACAATTGAAGAGGGAGGGGGACAACTAGATATTCATCGAGTTATTCGGGATCTAGCTCTTCTTGGAAATCGAAGTGAGATGATAATAGAGGCGATGAGACTATTTCGAATAGCAAGATCGAACCACCAAGGGAAAATGAGAAATTTGTTTGCAAAATTACACCAAAAACTAATTCCCAACCTTCTAAGAATCGAAATATCAAATGATTTTAAGTGTTTGGGATCGAGGCACATTGTTTTTCAATGTTTAAACAAAAGGGCAATGATTTTGCTTGGCAATGGAGAAGTGGTGAGTGATGGTGATGATATGCCCACATTAGAGGATGCTAGTGATGGTGATGGAGTAGAGTATCCGCTAGGAGGTGCTTGTGGTGACTCGTGCTCTTAGTACACAAATTAAACTGGATTATGTGGAGCAACAAAGGGAGAACATCTTTTATACTAAATACCATGTCAAAAATAAGGTATGTAGTTTGATTATTGATGAGGGTAGTTGTACTAATATTGCTAGTACCACACTTGTTGAAAAATTGAGATTGATTACGATAAAACATCCTAAACTTTATAAATTGTAGTGGTTAGATGAATGTGCAGAGGTTAAGGTAAATGTGAGAGTTTTGGTGAATTTCTCAGTTGGGAGGTATAGTGATGAAGTGATGCGGTTCCTATGCATGTTAGACACATTTTGTTGGGAAGCCATGACAGTATGATAGGAAAGTTAAACATGACGGATTCAAGAATAGGTACAACTTTGTAAAAGATGGAAGAGCTGTTACTCTTCTACCATTAACGTCACAACAGGTTTATGAGGACCAACTAAGATTTAGAGGTGAGGAAGAAAAGAAAAACAAAGAAAGACAAAAGGAGAGTATGAGAGAAAATAGTGATGTGACTAATTGTGAGAAAAAAAGAACAGAGCCACAAGAAAGAAAAGAAAGAGAGTCTATTGAGAGGAGAGAAAAATAAAAAATGAGTTTCTATATAAAAAATGTGAGATTGAGAGGGTTTTAGTGAGAACTAACAAACCCCTTCCCAGTTTGGATATTTTTTTATTGCAGGAATTTAAATATTCGTTCCATGAAGACTTATTTAGTGGGATACCACCCATTGAGTATCCAATTGATTTGATACGAGTGGAGAATTTGATGAGCATTGAAGGAGAAGCATTCAACGATGGCATGGTAAAGAATCAATACCACATACATCGGTTATGGTCTAGCATGTAGTAATATTTTTTCACATATTGAAGGAGAAGCATTCAACTATGGTATGATAAAGAATCAATACCCATACATAGATGGAAAGCAGATGATTAAATTATATGCATCTCAAGGTAGCAAAAGGAATAGGCGTAAAGTATTCGAACCAGGTGATTGGGTTTGGGTGCTTAGGCAAAAAGGCTTGTTCGAATAAAAAAGAGATCAAGATTTTATCTTAGAGGAGATGGACCATTCCACGTCATTGAAAAGATTGAAACCAATGGCTACAATTTAGATCTTCAAGGTAAGTTTATGATCATTTGTATTTTTAATGTCTCTGATCTTTCTCTCTTTGATGTAGGTACAGATTCGAGGTCGAATCCTTTCGAAAAAGCAGAGGATGATGTGATCCAAGGAAGGCAAAAAATTATCGAGGGTTCGATGTATATTGAGAAGATGCTAAGGGCAAATTCGAGATCCAATAGAGTCAATGAAGCCATGAAATCACTTGTTCAAGCTATAGAGTCCAAGATGGTGAAGTTAACAAGTCAAAGATCACGTTCTATGTTGGGTATGGGAGCGAAAATAAGTTGGAATGCTTTAGAATCAAGAACTCAAAACTTGGAGGTAAAAAGGACTGCTATGCGACTGCATAGTACAAAATTGGGTGCAGCCACATGCCTCTATACCGAATCAAAATTGAAGGCTATCAATTGGCCTATGCGACTGTATGCAGGAAACGTATACGTCTGCAT
>CAIGRN010128136.1:0-13437 GCA_903798345.1 Fraxinus anomala
CCCAAGGCCCAATCAAAGACCTTTTAATATAATGCGTGAGGTGTGACTCGAACCCCCGACCTCCCACACAAATTCCACATTTTCACCAATTGGGCACTTCATCTGAATTAATTATTTCTTTCACATATTATATTTATGTTACAAATATCTAACACCCAAAACCTTACCTCTAATTTAATTGCCACATGTTCTCTCAACCCCACAAAGGAGAATGATGGTGGTGGTATTAGCAAGAGTATGAAGAAGAATAACCAATAATGCTGGAAATCTATCCTAATTCCCCTCAAATCCAGCTATCCCTTCCCTATCATTTTTGCCCTCACACTTTTGCACAATACAAACACGCACACCCAACAAACTCACAGAAATGATTCATATATTGATTTGGTATTAGGTCAACATGGCCCAACTAAAACAAGTAATTGGGCCTCGAAAATGGGCCAATAACTTGGGTCATCTACAAGTGTAGGTTATTTCTCAGATCGAGCCAAGTTTATTGTGTCGATAAATTATCAACACCTATTTTAAATCGTCGCCTAGATTCATGAGTATAAAAAAAATCCAACATATGCATAGACAATGTGAGCCACATTGGTGTACAGTGAAGAAAGTACCTAGGTATCTTAAAGTCAGTATTGATTATGGATTGTCATATACTCCTTCATCCATATCTTTAAATGCCTTTTGTGATTCTGATTGGGCAGGATCCCTAGAAGATATGAAATCCACAAGTGGATACAGTGTGTTTCTTGGCCAAAATATCATATATTGGAGTGCCAAGAAACAAAATATAGTTTCTAGATCCAGTACAGAAGTTGAGTACAAGATCTATGGCATTGGCTATTATTGAGTTATATTTGCTCCAGATGCCACTATGAGAACTACAAGTTTCATTATATTCCCTACCAGTCCTCTGGTGTGATAACATAAGTACCATTGCTTTGGCTTCAAATCCAGTGTTTCATGCTAGGGACAAAACATGTAGAAGTAGACTATCACTTTATCATAGAAAAAGTGGTGAACAAAGACAATACATATAAGATATATTTCTACTCACGATCAAGTGGCATATGTATTTACCAAGGACTAGACCGCCATTCGTTTCAACTATATATGCTCCAAATTGATGGTGACTCTTTATCCCATCCATTTGTGGGGGATGTTAGACTAACTGATAATTGTGAAGAGTCTTCAGGCTATCAAATTCATGTACAAACAATTTCAATTGTAACTCTTTTAACTCTATCTATAATTTAGTTGTAATTTCCCTTATCTCTGTATGTAATTCAGTCATTACTTTCCTTATGTTACTCGTTAGGAGACTTTCGTTGGTTGTAATATTTTAGTATAAATATAGAATGAACGTAACATTGTTTTGCATCCAAGCCAAGCACTTTCAACCCATTTATTCTTTTCTTTACGTGGAGTGGCTGATCATCTCTGTTATAGTGGACTCTATGGCCATTCCGCTATGGTTTGTTAGGATTTTAGACTTGGGAATGTGAAATGTGAATTTTGATACCAAATAAACTAGGGGCTATCATGATTAGTTGGGTCGGAATAATATTCATAGGCTTCATTAGAAGCCTGTTATTGAATCTCTAATTAATAGTCGACCTAAACCACAATTGGCAACCCAATTATTGGAAACGAGCTAAGGCTAGTGTGTGTGTATGTGTGTGGATAATTCATATGTGGGAGGCCCGACCTACTTAGTTATTACTTAACCTATTTCTTGTGGCACCTATATATAGCCCCTGTTTGGGCTCTATTTTTCTAAATAAGGGAAATAGTAATTTTTTGAAGAATGTGTAATTAAAAAAGAAGGAATTTTTTACATTTATGTGTAATATTATTTTATTGGAAAATATGTGATTCATAAGAAGAGAAAAAATGAATTTTAATTTCATGGGGGCCAAAAAAGAGCATATTACAGGTACCTTGGTTTTGTGTATATTCGCAACCATAATTATAAACGGACAGATTAATTTGATAGAAATATAGTTAAAATCGGGCTTTGGCCTAGTTCATCGGCGATTTAATCTGCTCAGTTGATTGGTTTGATTGAGTTTTGAAATCTTCTTGCAAAATTTTTGGGTTCAAGGGAATTAAACATTGATCCTCTAAGGAAAATAATAGGTTCCTTACTACATGAACATAAAGTACTTTAGTATTACTTATGTGCAATAACTTATATCTATCTAATGAATCATTTATATGTTTTACAAAAATATTTTTCAAAACAAACTTTGGTCCAATATTTTACTTTATTTTATAGACCTAAATAATTAGTTAAAATTAAATTAAAAATTTTAATTTTGTTCCTAAAAAAATTTATACTTAATATATATATATATATTTTAGGTTTTTATGTAATGATCCATTGGTTCGACCACTGACTCGTCGATTTGACCAGGAACCCAAAACCTAATACCTTGTCTGGGTTGATTTGGCCAGTAACCCAAGACCTAATAACTTGTCCGGGTGGATATTCGGGCAGAGTCTAATAACTATGTTCACAACACACGGCTTCTACTTTTGTTCCCTTTTTTGAGAGAATAGCGGATGCCCCCTTTGCGCTCTTGATCTTTGACCTCCGACCCTCTTCCTTTCTCAGTGATCGACTGTTGCTCTCCTTGCTTAAGTTTATCTGTGGCCCCTGTTTTGTCCCTCCGGCTACCCCTATTTGTGCCTCATGTTCGCTCACGTTCGCTGCTTATTACGACAGGTTCTCTGTATCTGTTTTACGACCTGGATTGGGTGATTCCTCTTAGCTGTGGTGTAAGATCCTTTGGGATAGTCCGGTGTTGGAGTTGTCTTGTGGTTTGGGTTTGATATGAGCCCTATATAATCCATCTTTAGGTACAATTCCATTTTGAAAGATAAGTTGATTTCTTGCTTAATTTACAGTGTTCATTTGTTATTTATCAATTGATTTTGCCTAACATTGTGACTGGTTTATCGATTGAAGGTGGCATTTACTCCACGTGAGAGTTGAATTGAGGAATGGAAGACGCTTTCTACGTACCAAACTCAATTTATTAGGTGGGAAATGGGGAGGTGGCGTGAATGGACAATCTTAGATACAAGGGCACATGGTGAAAAAAATCTTGATGGTTTCCTGCGATGGGTAAACAAGTGAATTTACACGTTCTAGGTAATGATCGGCCATGTCTTTGAACTCCCACCAATTTGACGGCATTGTTCAGATGTTAGAAATTAAATAAGAAAAGCTGTAAATGTGATGTCGACAATTGGGATTTTAATGACAATTTCTCTGAGAAATTTAAAAATTAAGTGCTTGTTTAACCAAATTTTGTTAAAATTTTATCAATTTTTATACTAGTCAAATTTCAAGTTTAATCACATATTTATCATATTCAAAATTTTTATCAAATTTTTAATCACACATTATGTCAATATTTATTAAGCATCTGTTTGATGGAAATTATTTGGGAAAATAATGTTTTGAATACTGAATTTTCGGAGAATGTGTTGTTGGAAAGTAGGGAAAATTTTGATATTACGTACAAAATATTTTATTGTGTAAATATGTAGTTAAAAATGAAAATATACAAAAAATAATTTTGAAATAATTGTTACCAAACAGGGACTAAAATCTGTTAGAAACTTTGTAAAACAACCCTTCAAATTAGAAACGGAAATGAGTGCATTTGTTCACATTAATTTTTCAAAGCACTTGGAAGTAGTCCAAGAGATGCACAAATTTGTCAAAAAAACGTAAAAAGATGTACGTCATGTTAGAAAATTTTGAATCCTTCTTTGAATAATGAGTAGCACACAACAACTTCAGAAAATTATCATTAGAAACCTAAACAATGTGACTTTTTTTTTTTTGAATAAACTTTGAGTTTTATTGTTAAACACTCACTTGTGGCGGAGGAAAACCATGGTTACAATTAATTACGAAAAGCGAAAAGAATGCAAATTACATTTATCTAAACGAATCCAACCAATTGTAAAAACAAGAAAACTAGAGATTGATTCTAATAAATCTGACTGTGTGACTTAAGGAGCATTATAAATATCATAATAACTAAATATTCATGGACCATGGACATACCTTGCCTACATGAAAAAGAATTTATGTAGCGATTTAGTTTGATAATACACAAGAATGTATGTTACTTAGTATTCGTTTCAACTCATCCCACAAAATGATAGGACGTTGATCTATAAATATATATAGAGCAGATTCAACAAGTGACATATTGTATGAAAAACATGATGGGAGTCACTCATGTTGTGAAGGTTTTATAAAACCAAATTTCGAAGTGATGGATCTATTAAACGACATAAAGCACATCTAGTTGCAAGAGGTTTCATCCAACTTATGGAGTTGATTACAATGAGACATTTGCTTCTGTAGCTAAAATGAACATGTTCATGTTCTTTTATCTCTAACAACCAGTCAAGATTAATTTATTTTTTTCAAAATGAATGTGAAGAATGCATTTTTACATGATGATATTGAAGAACAAGTTTACATGAGTATACTTCCAGATCATCCATTGAAGGGTTGTAGTGATCTCATGTGCAGATTATCATATATGCGCTCAAACAATCACCCCGTGTATGATACGAAAAACTCAGCCATACTCTTGTTAAGAATGGTTTAAAGATAAGTAATGTTGATTCTTCCTTGTTCATCAAAAGAGGTATGATTGATACTGTTATTGTTTTTTTCCATGTTGATGACATAGTTATTACTGATAATGATATCCCTGAAATATCAAGACTTAAACATATTTTTCATACTCAATTTTCTTTTAAGAATTTGGAAATTTTAATATTTTCTTGGACTGGAATTGCATATTTAAAGGAGGACATATTTTTCAATCAAAGGAAATGTGTTAGATTTGTTATAAGGAACTAGCAAATTAAGTGTCAAGCCAGCTCAGACGCCTATAGAGTGCAATTTGAAATTAACACTTGTAGGTGACCCGTTGCCAAATCTCATGAGATATTGTTGAAGTTGGGCTCTATCAATAAATTCGACCAACTTGAGGGAGAGCGTTGGAGAAGAGAGATATTCGAGAATATTTGCTAATATTGGAGAATATATTGTGGGTAATTTGGTTGACCACACTTGAAATATTTCACGAATTTCTTTATCTCCTTTCTTGGATTGCCTTATCTCCTTAATAGGCAAATCTTTGTTGTAACATGTCTATATTCGTGTGTCATTCATAAAATCCAAACACGAGTGAATACTATCTCATCTCTTCTCTCATGAACGTAGGTTGACACAATGGCACCGAAGCACGTGAATTTATGTATTCTTCTTCGTTAGTTTTAGTCATTATTGAATTCTTCACAAACATAACAAAAGAAGAAAACTACAAATGCGATAGCAGTAATGTAAACAAGGTCTATGCATTATCTTACTTGGAATCTAGGTCTCATGACGAGTATGGCCCTTCTGAACTTATCAAGATAATTATCTCTATAGATTTTCCATCTCGGCTTCATGAGCAATATCTTCCTAATCAAGAAAACAAAGACATTCAAAAGCACATTATTGAGGACATTAGGGAATCAGAGTTGGGCATGAAAATAGTTTAAGTTTCCCATCATTTATCAGATGGCATGTGTTGTGAGTGAGATCAACATTTTTTATAGCGAAGAACTATTCTCAGGTAAAAGAACATATAAAATAATTTTATTTTATTTTTGTCGCAAATGACGCTTTCTCTATTTTCAAGAGGTATACAAAAATCAAACTAGCCTTACATATAGATCACAATGGCACACACTCGTCTCTAAGTTCCCATTCCTGCACAAAATCTTCAACAAGCTTCCCTCGACAGGATGCAAAATATTGCAGGCCTTCCCCCTAGGTGCACCCCTCAGCACCTCCATCAGGATGATTCACTAGATTCATTGCAAGAAAAACAAACATAACATGGAGAAAGTGATGAAATCTTAGTAGAAATAGTATGTAGTTTGAGCTTCCAAATTAGATGCTTATTTTGAAAAACATAAAAAAAGTTTGATTTAATAGATTTTCTAGTATTTTCCTACTTCAATTACGACTTATTTAAATTCTATATAAAAGAAGCTTATGAGAGATACAACTTTGATATGAAAAAACTTGATATTCTTTCCCTCAATTCTCTATAGTCTCTCCCTCTCCTTCTCTTTCTTCTCTGTCTTCTTATTCCTTTCTCAATCATGTTTTTGTTCATTGAATCCTATGTCAATTTGATATTAGAGCAAGTCGTTTTCCTTCAATCAAATATTTTTTGTGAAGTTGTGATAGGTGTTCAAGTTCAAGAAATTATCTCAACCACCACCACCACCACCTCTACCATCCTCCACATCCAATTTTTTTTTACAATACACCTGATTCAATCGCAAGAAAAGTAAAGGAGCAAAACAATCAACAAGAAAAAAATTGTAGAAAAAAACTGAACAATGTTAATTTGCATTAATGTAAAATGGTACGTGTGCATAAATGGACATTGATTGAGAATAAAATGTCTCTAAAATTTGATAGATCACGATATCAAAATCTATAGTTGTTGACTTAATAAAGATGATAAGTTAAATGCGATAACATTTGACATAATAAGATTTTCAATGTACTATAAGAACATGATGTTTTAGAGAGCATCAACCATGTCATAGAAGACCTGATGTGGGTCGGACTACTCTAGAGAACAAAGATCAAGAGCTTTGTCAAGTACGAAAAAAGTAGATTCTAATACTTGAGCATTTGAATTGTTATGTTTTGTTATAAATGATCTTTTTTCTCAAATGTGACTGAACTGAGATAGTTAACGTAGTATTAACAATTTTTTTCTTGGTCACAATTTTTTTTTTATGAGTAGTAATTCAAACTAGTCTTTTTTAAATGGATGGGAACTTTGTAGGTCAATGTGACTTACGAATTGAAGTGTCAATTTTCTCTATTGATACTACCCACTGTGTGAGTTAAAAGACGTGCGACTTGATATTGCTAAATTTCAAGGACATGCTTGTGTAGCAATGTTCTAGTTCGCAAAGATTTTAGATCTTAATCTTTAAATGAACTAAAACAAATGCGGGATAGGAAGACTGAAAAAGGGACCAAGAAGAAAACATCAAATAAAAATACGTGAAAGTGGTTTTTGTAGATGACCAATATTATAAAGGTTCAAATATTTCAACCATACAATTTGAATCTCTTAGCTCGAAAGTAGTTAGGCTAAAGCATATTACACTTGAAAATGTTCATCTTAATATTGTTTACGTATCAACACTAAACATATTTGACCTTATCTTGTGTGGATAATGAATTCAAGAGTTAGAAACCCAATTTATATGAGATCAAGAAGTGTCTTTACTCTATTGTCGAGTCTTTGACTTGATACATAGATAAATACAAATAATGAAGATGGAGTGGAAGTTTATATAGCTTATACTACAACTTCGTGTTGCAAAATGGAGAAACTGACATCCTATTTGATATTAAGATAGTATCAAAAACTCCACTAAATTTAATATCATTTGTTGTTCTTCTAAGAATGGTCTCCAACTTGATCTTATATGTGTTAGTATTATTCATACTCACAGTGGTGCTATTTAGTTATGGTTCTGAATATTAGTATAATGGTTTGAGATTTTGAGTTGAGAAATCCATTTAAAACAGTAATAGCTAAATTTCTATCGAGTAAATCCATTCGAATTTCTTGCGAGATAGATATTTTCATTATATTTGTTGATGGATTCACGTATTTCTATTGTGCCTCTAATTTTTATATGTTGAAGATATTATATTGGTTTAGTCTTTACTGGAAGGGAGTAGAAAATCAAATTGAAGAAGTAAAAACTTTGAGAACTGTTAGATAACGTGAATATCTATTACGAGAGATCTATGATCTAGGTAATGAGACAGAAGTTCTAATTGGATTGACTATTTATTGATCACCAATAATTATATGGTCAATTGAGAAGAAAAAAAGAATATTATTGAATGTAATGAAACTTGAGATAATGCAGTCCAATTTATGTATTTTCTTTTTGGGAAGAGAATTGATTAACTGCAATGTGTCACTTAATGAAGTTTTCTCTATGTTAGTACCTTCAGAATATAAGCTTTGAATATATATATATATATATATAGATAACCAAATATGAGTTGTCTTAAACTCATAATCGATTATGTAAGTTTTTTATATTGAGTTTGGGAACACGAGTCTATTAAGAACTAAATGTATCTATGGGATACACATAACAGTCCGAAAAGATACTTAAATGAGATTTTGGATGATTATTGGGTCAAAAGATGTGACATTTGACCTTTTTTTAGCAGGGGAGAAAATTTTGGAGACTATTATTAAAATTGATAATATATGTATTGATGAATCGGTTTTGAATACATAAGAGTTGGTTTAAACTTATGATTCAGGTGGGAGTAATTTATTTTCGAGTGGGAGCTATCTAAGACTATCTAATTTCAATTGTTTTTGGTTTCGAGTGCGAGTTAAGAGCTATTTAATTTCAATGATTATTGGTTCAAAAAACTAGTGGAGAAATTTGAAGAAAGTAATGGAAGTATATATGGAGTATAGAATTCCAACCTAATTTGAGACATGGTGGAAGTACTAATTGGACATTATGTTTATTGGGAATATTTAGGTTCTTGAAAACTAAATGAAAGCCTAATGAGTTTATGATAAATAACACTCATTTTTTAAAAGAAATGTTATACTCAATATGAGTATATTGAGTCAGACAAATTTTTTTCTTGGTAGTGAGATTCATTTCTATATGCTGATGCTAGTCATGATAGTGTGTTTAAGTTTAAATTATGCTAAATAGACTTATAAAATGTATTTTCATTTTCAATTAAGAATTGATTAAAGAGATCTACATAAATTGATTTGTAGGTTTCCTGTTAAAGACTTCTATAGTATTGTGGTAACTTTTTAGTTACACTTGTAGCCTAATACAATTATCTTGACACTGGTACTTGAGTTTTAGTAGGATTTATATCTCGTACAAAATTTCATTATGTGTATGAAGTTTACTGTATTTATGTAAAAGTCTGATGATATGTTGTAATTCTAATTTTGATGTTGATGACATTATATTAGTTAAGCATGTGAAGGAGTGTATTGAGACCATTTTGAAATGGTTGTCCTTAATTTTTTAGATGAAAGACATATGATTAGCAAATTGTATATTTTGTGTTAAAAAATTATTCTAGTCTTGTTTCTCTGTCACAAAAGATGTATACCATAAAGATTCTAGAATATTTTTAACCGTAGAATTGCTTCCCCGTTGATGCTCCTATATCGAAAGATGACCATATGAGTCTTCATATATGTCCAGGACTCCATAAGTACAAAAAAATCCAGAAAATCATATCTAATGCAATTAAAAGTTAGAAGTATGATATAATGTATACTTGCCCTAATATTTGTCATGACATAGATCTAGTCGGTATGTATCGACGTTGTCCTTAGANTTGCCCTAATATTTGTCATGACATAGATCTAGTCGGTATGTATCGACGTTGTCCTTAGAAAGGATATTGTGATACCTGGAGAGTGTTGCTGTTAGTTATTCTATTTGTTGTCGAAAGAATAACTCGTGATTGGAATAGATATGCAAATATCAACTAAGGATGAAAGTTAATCGAGCATAAATAGTTATTAGACTTTTGCAATCTTGCTAAATAGAGTAGTAAGAAGTATATCTTGTGGTATATATTTTGACAGTTGAAGAAATTACTTGGTATAGATATATTAGGTATCTAATGATATTAGTTGAAAACATGAGATCAATGATAATTATGCAATTATCTCATGTGTTGAAGATCTCAAATATCATGACAGAATCAAATACTCTCTAGTATTTCCGTGAGAGACATTAGCAAAGAAAGTATCTTTGTAATATATCTATATAAATGATGGCCTGTAATCATCACACTCTAAAGATTTTTAGAGACATACTTGTTGGTAATGTTGAATCTGTAACATTACAAAGAACATGATACTTAGTGTATCGGAAAAACTCTTGATTGAGTTTTATGTGTTCGTAGATGAACAATTTTGAGTTCATGTGTAATCTACTGTTGGGATTACGAGATAATAATTTGTATGCACGTATAAAGTATATCGAACATGTTGAGATTGTCTAACTCACACAAGCAATCGCCTCAGACATTTTGGAGTGTGTTGAGATGAGACATAGTGATCATGTTGTGTACATGATCTAGTCGCCCTGATGAGATATAAAGATGAGATTGCAACAAGAAATCGAAATGGACTTTACTAATCCATTAAACATGTTTAGTAGTTAGATCGAGTCCTCGATTTGAGATTGTCTGAAGGAATGGACATAAATAGAACTCAATTTAGGTATCAGGGAATACCTGAACTAGGATCTGTATGGTGTTATTTGTTTATGAAGAATATTACATATGCCCTAAGAATAAGAGAAAATATCGTAATGCGTGTTTCATGTCACGTGTGTTTTTACGACCAATATTGAGCAAATGAGTGAATGGATCCCTGCTTCTTCATTGTGTGAGACCTTGAGCTTTGACTATACCTGAAATTTTATTTCAGTGTTGCTACTTTAACATGTTGTTAATAACTATGATTGATTCGATTTGATGAGACATATCTAAGAAAGCACTCGATTTAAAATTGAAGTATTTGAGTAGGAAAGGAAAACTATTTTGACCAACATTTATATTTGTATTCACCGGTCGGACAATTGTATTTAACAATTTAAAGTATGTGAAACAATTGTGAATACAATGATAAGATGTGGGATTCAAGTATGTTCTATAAAGATTTGAGGGATCGGAAATACTTGAATTAATGTTGAAAAATAAGTTTGGTGTATAGTAAAACTACTATTTATCCTTAATAGGTTTACAGTACCGCGAGCTTTAATATATTCTTTGGTCGCACGATCTATTTGTCGTATAAATTTTTATGAGATAAATCTTGAGAAAGATCTAAAGTGTGACATTCGTTGTCCCTTGTGGTTCGAATCAAACACATGATGTGCGAGTGGAAGATGTTAGAAAATATGGGTCATGAGTTGTCCATGTAGGGTGACCTGACCCACAAGATATTAAAAGGGTTGAAGGGAATTATTTGAATTTAGAATCCAAATTTACAACTCACTATAACCTCTCATAACTCCCATAAAACCTCCTTTTTTTCTAGCAATAGAGAGAGAAAAATGGTAGAAAATAGGTGAAAATTTGTATGGAAAATATCATCAAAATTGAAAGGCATCTAGAACCACTATTTTGGCATATTTTGGTGTGAAAACTTACAAAAATTGGCACTTAAGTTGTGGCTAATAATCCTCTTTTACTGTGATCGGGATTGAAATCATTGGACTGTAAGAAAATTACAGATTTGGAGTTTTGGAAATCAAAGTTATTCAACCATTCAAAAAAATCTTGGAATTTATCATTTCGAGTAAGTATCTTGACCTGAGATTCATGTTAAAATATGCTACAAATTACTAATTTTTTTTTTCAATTAAAAAAAAGACATAAAGAAGTACCAAAAAAGCCAAAAATAAAAGAGTAAAAAAATAACGAAAAATTAACTACTGTTTACATTACATATGATCTATTTTGTTCCTATTATTCAATCAGTTGATCAGGAGAATTCAATTGAATCAACTTGAAGATGATGACTTTGAAATTGCTTGGTTCTTTCAAGGCTCATGATGTATCAATTTCTTCTATGTTGGAAACATGCTTTTATTTTGGTATTCTTGTTTGTCAACTTTATAAAAAATAAAAATGATAAAAAAAATATATAATAGTTCCTCTAATTTTATTGTGCAGTGATTAAAAGAATGTGTATTTGTATTTGTACCTGAACAAGCAAGCTACTGCTAAATAACTTCTTCTTAGCTCATATGTTAGATGTCAACTAATGACTTCAATGTCATTTAATATCATTTTTACCAATTATGTTACATGTACATCACAATTTAAAGATTTGTGTACATATACATGATGTGATGATCAGATATGATTGATCAAAATTTCTTCACCCAAATAAAAAAATATCCCATTCTTTTTTGACACATCATCTATTTATAAAATTTTTTAGAATTTCTTATGTACAAATAGAATTATTTCATTTTTACATAATTATATTAAAGATAAGAATAATGTTATTTATAGTAAAAACTAGTGATAGTCGTCCTGACATACATGTGACAATTTGTTATTTGATACTATGACATGTAAATCGACTATCGGTAATCTTCACTATGAATAGTATTACTCGAAAGATAATAGTTGGTTGGTTGGCTGGCTGGTTGGTGGCAAATGTAGTAAGTATTATATAATACATGTATGAAAGGGCACGGTCCTCTCCTGCACTGCAATCTACAAATAGGGGAAAACCAAATCGAATCAAGAATAAAAAGCTCGATCATTCTCATTCCTACCTGACCAAACAATTTTTCATTATAATTAACTCACTTATCCTTAAACACCAGTTGTCTGATCTTTTATTGATCGATTGACTGCTATTGTCAGAACTTCCCATTGATCAGATTTCATTATATAAATAGAATGTAAATAATTTCATTAAGAATGATTTATTAATAATAATATAATAATAAAGTAATGTCTATTGACAAGTGCGTTTTGTGCATATATATGCACACGAAAACAGAGAGCAGGGTGGTGGAGAAATAAATATATTTTCACGCAAAGAAATTAGGCGGCAGCAGTTGAAGAAATAAATTCAGATTTATTCGCAGAAGGAATTTGGATATTAATCAAATGGAAAACATCATAAAATTTGAATTTGTTGCACTGACATATTTGGTCAGAGGCAAATAAAAGAAAAATTTCATGCACTCTCATCTGGTATTACAATTATAAAAATAGTTGAATCAATTATTATCACGAACCTTTAATCCAAAAAATTTTATACTCTGGCATGATCGACTTGGACATCCAAGAGCTATAATGATATGTCGAATAATAAACAACTCGCCTCGACATCTTTTAAAGAACCAAAATATTCTTTTACCTAATGATTATCCATGTGTAGCTTGTTCGCAATACAAGTTAGTCATTAGATATTTGACTACAAAGGTTAATATTGAAACTTTCTAGAAAAGAATTAATGGGGATATATGTGGGTTAATACACCCATCATGTGGATTATTTCGTTATTTTAATGTATTAATTGATTCTTCTACTAGTTGTCACATGTTTGCCTACTTCCACTAGGATGTAACTTTTGCTAGACTACTTGCTCAAATCATAAAATTACGATAAAAGGAAAACTTGAATTTGTTGCACTTGAATTTGTTGTGTAGTTAATCAAATGGAAATCATCACAAAACTTAAATTTGTTGCACTTGACATATTTGGCCAGAAGTTGATAAAAGAAAAACTTCATGTACTCTCATCTGGCATGTATTATA
>CAIGRN010128153.1:0-18710 GCA_903798345.1 Fraxinus anomala
TTTACTGTGATAGTCAAAGTGCCATTCATTTGTGTAAAAATCCTGTGTTTCATGATAGGACTAAACACATAGATGTTAGGATGCATTTCATTAGAGATATAGTTCAAAAAGAGTCCATATTGCTTGAAAAAATTCTTACACAATTTAATCTCGCTGATATGGGAACAAATGTACTTCCTCTAAACAAATTTAAGTTTTGTTTGCAAAATCTAAGAATTGATACTGGTTAAACTTTGTGTTTTCTGCATGTTTGGTTCTTCTTGGTGCTGATATTGATGGAAACTGATGTGTTTGGTTTATTATAGCGTTGGCATCAAGGGAGAGATTTGATGGATTGTGATGCCATTCTTATCAATTGCATTCAATCCTTTTTTAGGTTATGATAAAACTTGGGCTAAGCCTACTTGCCAAAGATTATTTAGTTGGCCATTGCCCAACACTGATTCAAGCCTAAACCTGAGCCCAAAGTGGAGGCCAGATGTGCTACTCTGGACCGTTAGATTAACTGTTGGATCTACGGTGATGAAGTTAAGTATATATACCAGCTGAATTGTCACCCTTTGTGTGTGTTTTTCATTTTAATCGAGTGAAAAGCTTCTAGGTTTTCTCTGTTCGTCTTCTCTATTTTTTGTTGGTTCTCTCTACTGTGTGTAGTCCCTAAAACTTCTGATTTTTAGGCAAAATTTGGGTGTTTGAAGTTTGGGTGATTCTTCGCTTCTAGGTTTTGAGAGAAGAGATGAGTGTGTTGATCTCGTGTCCATTGTAGTAGCTGCGGTGTGTTCATTAATCTTAGGGTTTGGATTTTGTTGATGTTTCATTATTGTACAGAAGGGTACAATGCTGTGTTATAAGCCTTATATATAATAATCGATCCTTTGATATTCTTGGTTTATTGAATGTTCTTCGTGATTCTATAAACCTGCTTCCGTTGGTATTTTGGCTTTACAATTACAATGACTGAAATGTCATTACCTCTTTCTATAATACTTGGCTTATTAGAGCAGAACATATCAAATTACACATGTTGTTTAGCAACCTTCTGAAAAAATGCAAATGCTTATTGCCATTTTTCAAATGTTCCAGAAAAGTGTAAATGAAGAAAATTTTTTCTTATGAGAATGTTTACTAGATATTTATATGTTTTGATAAACTGCTAGCTGGAATTTAATGGACAAGTGATTTACCTCAGATATATGTGATACATTTATTGAGAATTGAGCTTCCATCCCAAAATGTTAACCTATTGGGAGTAGGTTAATTCCATTATAAACCTATTATTTATTTTATGAATAACTAATATGGGATTTGTCCGCACTCTCACATCATCATTTTCATCAAAGGAAATTGAAAAGATCTTTAACCAGTGGGTCGCACATATTTTTCGAATATACAGTCTCCACCAGCCTTTCAATATTAATTGTTTCTGTTAAGTGTGCTTAGTTTTTCGTTACTTTTTCATCCATGTTAAGAGCATGTGTCTCAATAGCATTAAAAGGTAAGATATTATTGTAGCTATAAATGATTGATGGTTATCTATCTTCAATAGCATTTTTTCAATGAAATCTCTCTTCCACCGTGACTATATTTGTACATACAGATTATTTTTAAGTTTTGATGTGCATTTTTTTCCCCTGGATGTAGAAATGCTTTCAATTTGGTGGTACATGGATTTGGAGTCAACACCGACATTCTACCTCCAAGAGACGTGTAAAATGTATAGAAGCTGCCCGTGATGGTTCATTTCTTGAGGAGCTTAATAACGAAATGGACTTTTCATAATAAAGCACTTATAACAATCCGTAGCATATTGGCATCCATGGATAGGACTTTCATTCCGAACAAGGACAAAACCCCCATTCACGAGCTTGGGATAAATCTATGGAGGGACAATGTGATTCATTCTAGCAATATCCAGACTAGGCTTCAGAAAACTTTTCTTGATCTGATATTCGGGGAACGCACTGGTGAAGTTATCGATAGAGGGCTGATGAGAAATACAATTAAAATGCTAAGGGTTTTAGGACCTTAAGTGTACCAAGAAGACTTTGAGATACCTTTTCTTGAAGTCTTAGCTACTTTTTTTATGGAACATAGTTCGAGGAACATATCGAGTGCAGTGAATGTGGGGACTATCTGAAGAAAGCTGAAAGATGTCTTGGACTCAACGAGTGAAGCCAAGATAACTAACGTTATAGAGAAAGAGATTATTTCCAATCACATGCTTAGAGTACTTCACATGGAGAACTCAGGCTTGGTATAGATGCTTCTTGATGAAAAATATGAAGATTTGGGAAGAATGTATAGCTTATTTGCTAGGGTTCCTAATGGTCTTTCCACAATCCGAGATGTATTGATATCTCACATTAGAAATTCTGGTGAATAACTTATTACTGATCTTGAGAAATTGAAGAACCCTGTGGAATTTGTTGACTCCTTACTTGAGAAAATGGATAAGTACGATACAATCATAAGATCTGCATTTAACAATGGAGAGAGCTTCCAGAATGCATTGAACTCTTCTTTTGAATATTTCATCAATTTGAATCCTCGTTTGCCTGAGTGTATATCGTTGTTTATTGATCATAAACTGTGCGGAGGATTTGAAGGAATGAAAGAGGAGGATGTTGAGATAATTCTTGGCAAAGTGATAATGTCGTTACATTTCCTTCAGGAGAAAGACAAATTTGAGAAATACTACAAACAACATTTGGCAAAGCGGCTCTTGTCAAGAAAAACAGTTTTTGAAAATGCTGAGAGATGTCTGATTGTTAAACTGAAGAGTGAATTAGAGGGGATGTTTACAGAAATAAAGATCTCTTATGATGCCATTCAGGTTTTATGCAGCCTACAGTGTAGATGGTTGTGCAGGAATCTGAGCCTGAAACAATTAGAAAATAGATGTTGGAGGAGGACAGGAAGCTCCTGATCGAGGATGCAATAGTTAGAATACTGAAATCTAGGAAGGTACAATCCTATATCAAAGCTCAGGTTACAAAGCAATTGCAATCTCGAGATTACCAGAGACAATTATACTAATACCTTGCCTGAAGAAATAACTTTGAAACTTACTTGTTTGCAGTAGAAATTTTGTAATGTAATCGTCTGCAAATCTTATTCTATGTAAATGAATTTCTATCTATCAGTTCTCTGCACTGGCCAGTGGGCTAATTGCCATACACATGATTTGAATGATGCAGCTCTTTTCTTCCTCCTGAATCTCATTCTTTTCATGTCTTGGATTAATAAGTAGGAAATTGTTAGTTCCACTGTTTGTCTTTTCATGCAATGAATATGGTATTTCCTGGAAGTTCCATAGAGAGGCTTCATGATTACTGTTGTAGTAGTGTTGTTTACGGGCTAAGCCTTGTTCATTTTTTACAGTAACAAGTTTTTCGCTGGATAGATTTTTCGACTCAAGTAAGATAATTTTTCCTCTGTTAGTTTCAGAGTTAAAAAGAAAAATCGGGTTCATGCTTAGTCCGACTAAGTTGAAATTGGCTTCGCCTAATCATCACCTTGTTTTCTTTTCAATAATTTCATGCTCGATTAAAAACGTAAATACCGAGATTGAATCGAAAAATTGGAGAGAACTTTAAAAAAATCCTAACCTCAATCGAAATTGCAAAATTGACCCCTAAACTCTTAACTAATTATAAAAGTGCCCAATAGCAATGAATAATAAAAGGTAATAAAAGGTAATAAAGAAAATTAACAAAGCATCTTTATAATTCTCCAATTAATCTTCATCATTCTCCTCTGGATGAATATTCACCATTGATTCTTGTACCAAGTTCTCATCCATTTTCTCGTAATAATAGTAATATATCGTGCAAGTCAATTGTAGCACAAGTTTTATCCCATATGATTTGATCCTGAAAATCTTTAGAAACCATAGGAGCTACAATTGCATCATGATTGACATCTTTGTTTACACTATGTGATGTGGCACACAATTTTGTCATTAATATTAAAAACATTTAAAACAATAAATGGCCTTGATTAATGTCATCTATGATGTAACGTATAAGTAGCTTAATTACAATTATATATTGATCTAAGCAAAAATATAGACGTTGTATTTTGAAATTTAAAATCAAATAATATTTATATAACACATAAATAAAGTTGGGCCTACAATTTTAAATTCAAGCTTTGTTTAGATTACCAAGGCAAATTGACAATCTACCTGAGTTTTACTTGGCTTGGTTCCCAAACAAAAAATGTCTATTTATTAGATAGAGGTTTGTAAGTGAAGCTAGCTGGAGCCAGCAAGTGAATGCAAGTGAAGTTAGCTGCATTGGAGCTGAATTAGTTTAACTGATTAGTTAGTTAGTTACACGTGTTCACATTGTATTGGTTCGAGCAATTCATTTAGTTAGTTTGTTAGATTCTCCCTTCTATTTATAGCACATTGTATCGCACTATAATTTTTTTGATGAATAAGATTGGAGCACAATTTCCTCTCTCGATTTATCAATTTCAATATGGTATCAGAGCATTATTGCTTCAATCTTACGCAATAATCTCTTTTCAATTGAGTTTTGTCACTAATTCACGAGGGCATCCATGATAGATTTGCAAAATCAGACAAATTCACCTTCATCAATGAGTTATTCCACCATTCATGACGCATCCAATCCATATTTTCTCCACCATTCTGACAGTCCAGGTCTAGTACTGGTTTCACAACCCTTAACCAGTGATAACTAGGCTTCGTGGAGTCAATCAATGGTCATTGCTTTATTAGTGAAAAAAAACTTGGATTCATTGATGGATCCATATCTCAGCCCCAAGGCAATGAAGATTTGCTTAACCATTGGATCCGTAACAACAACATAGTTATTTTATGGATATTGAATTCGGTATCTAAGGAGATCTCTCTTAGTAACATATATTCTGAATCAGCCCATGATATATGGACTGATATGAAATAACTCATGCGCTTATATGGATTTGTAATTTTAAGTGCGTCATATGCTACTTTACATGTTAGGTGAGCTATACATCAGGTCAATATTGATGACTATGTTTGTAGACCTAAGCAACTGCATTGTGTTGGATTTCCAAATTTGAGCTCTCATGTCTGCCCTTTGGGTGAATTACCTTACATGAGTCAATCTTCCTAGCTAGGCCTTGTTTGCTTAGAATACAGTCTTTGGCTCAACAGTGCTGAATTGTTGACCTCAATGTTAGCGTGAGCAATTAACAGGGAACAAAGTAGAGATATTATAGGAAACTTTAATTGTAAAATCCCTTCCTTCAATGGTCTCCCACGATTGTAGCCTTAGGCAATGTATAGCCTAGAATAGCGTCGTAAACTTTTTCTCTGTAACTATATATCTCTATACTCGGTATTGTTAAAAATATATTGAAAACCTTTTGACATGGTATCAGAGCTTAATCCTAGGATCACTACTCCACCCACCTATTGACCAGAAAATAAATCCCGCCCTCTTAGACTCCATGGCGGAATCCACTGACTTGACCAAGCATTTTCTTGATGATTGGACAATCAAGATGACATAGGCTTTGAACAAAGTCCAAAACTCTTCTCACCCACCAGATTCTTCCACGGCCTCAATTGACATTAAGTTGGATGGCACCAACTATGCCTTATGGTCCTAGGTTGTTGAAATGTATGTCACTAGCAAAGACAAGTTGGGATATATTAATGGAGACTCCCATCAACCTCTAGAATCAGATACATCATTTCGAAGATGGCAGATCGAAAATGCTGTTGTCAAAGGTTGGTTAATCAACTCTATGGATCCTACTTTGATAGGTAACTTCATTCTCTTCCCAACTGCAAAACAGGTATGGTATGGTATGTTATTGCTACAACCTATTTTGATGGGACTGATACGTCTCAAGTTTACGATCTTCGGTGTCCTATGACTCTCATAAGACAAGCTGGCAGATCCATTGAAAAATATTACAATGATCTACAAGGTTTGTGGCGTAAAATTGATTTTCGTCTTCCTAATCCGATGAAGTGTACTGCTGACATCAAGGAGTATAATTCAACTATATAAGAAGATAGAGTGTATGTCTTCCTCGATGGATTGGATGATCGGTTGGATAAAATTCGAAGTGATGTGCTGCAGTTAAAACCATTCCCTACGGTTGAACAGACATTTACTCATGTTCGAATAGAAGATATTAGACAAATTGTAATGACTTCTAATTTAGATCATACCCCTGGTGCTGTTATGGTATCTAAAAGTTTCAAGACATGAGAAAAGTTGAATCCATTTCCTAAGCCTAAGATCCAATCTGATGGTGGAAAATATACTCACTGTGGGAGCACAAAACATACCTGTGAAACTTGTTTCAAACTTAATGGGTATCCAGATTGGTGGAATGATTTTCAAGCACGAAAAAAACGTGAAGGTAGTGTTGCTACTACTGAAGACACGGGTCGAGTTGCTATGGCCAATGCTAAACCTCAATTATCTCTCATCTCAGATTTACCTGATGATCCTACACCTCCACCAAATCAAGGAAACTGTGGAAATGCACTCCTTAGCTCTACTCCAAGTGATGATAGTGTTTGGATTATTGATTCGGGAGCTACATACCACATAACGTTTGATTCCAAAGATTTTTGCCATATCACTCAACCAAGAAGAACTTGTATTGCTAATGCCAATGGGTCACATACCCAGTTACAGGGGCTGGAACAGTGGCTTTATCACCATCTCTTTGCTATCTCATACTTTACTTGTTCCCTTCTATCAAATAAATTGATGTCTGTTAGTCAAGTTACTACAGACCTCAACTATGTAGTGTTAATTTATCTTAATTTTGTTTCCTTCAGGATATTCTCACCAAGGAGATTATTGGGTGTGGTACTAAGATGAGATATTATACTACATGGATGACTTCAGCGCAAGCAGGGTTAATCATATGCACCACCCGACTAGTGACAAGGAGAGGCAGATTTGGCTACTACACCGACGCTTGGGGCACCCATCTTTTGGATATTTGAGACATTTAGTTCCATGTCTCTTTTCCAATTTACAACTCTCTGAAGTGTAATACTTGCATTGTAGCAAAAAGTCATAGAGTTCCTTATCCAGTTAGTTTGAATAAAAGTGATGTTCATTTTGCTCTAATCCATTTCGATGTATGGGGTCTATCTTCGATAACTACTTCATCTAGTCATAGATGGTTTGTGTTGTTTGTAGATGATTGCACTCGAATGACATGGCTTCATTTATTTAAACATAAAGATGATGTGTTTGGCATATTTCAAGCTTTTCATGTCATGGTTCAGACATAATTTTCAACTAAGGTTCAGATCCTTCGTACTGACAATGGTGGTGAATATATCAATAGACAATTTTAGGCATACTTCCAGCATAATGGGCTCCTTCATGAAATCGCATGCTCTCAGACTCCACAATAAAATGGTATTGTCGAGAGAAAGAACCAAAAAATTTTAGATACTGCACGTGCATTACTGATTGGGGCATATATGCTCAGTAGCTACTGGGCTGATGCTATATCTACCGTTGTACATCTCCTGAATCGCATGCCTTCCAAAGTCTTAAATTTTAAGACTCCTTTGCAGGTCCTTTCTACGCATGTTTGCTTGCCCACTATTTTGATAATTCATCCTCGAATTTTTGGTTGTGTTGCATTCGTTCATCTTCATAAGAATCAACACACCAAGTTGGATCCATGTGTTGTCCTTGCCTTTTTTTGGGATACTCCTTACAAACAAAAAAAGGTATAGATATTATGATCTAGTCTCTAAACGAACCTACATTACTATGGATGTTACTTTTCTATAGTCAGACACGTTTTTCCCATCACCGGCATCCAATTCTTCACTTTCGGAGGAGCACCGAGAGGAAGAGATGAATTAGTTGAACGGCCAGAAACAAAATGTGATCAAGAAAGCTTAGTACAACAAAGTGGTGAAAATAAAATAATAGAGCTAGAAGAATTTGATCAAGAAAACTCAATAAAACAAAGTGGTGGAAACGAAATAATAGAGCCGGAAAAAAATGTTGAGATTGAGATGTCTCCAAGAGCATAACCAAATGTGGTATTTAATGAATCTCCCTACTCCTCAGTACTAGAAATGCCTCCTCCTGAGAATATTCCTGAGGTAAGCTCTTTTTCAAATCCTACACATACTAATACCTTGGATACTTCTGCGAGTTATGCTTTGCCTTTCAGACACAACCGTGGCAAACCACCAAATAGGTACTCTCCGGATGTGGAAGAAAAAAGATCCAAGTACCCAATTGCTAATTATGTGTCTACTTAAAGACTGTATGAACCCCACAAAGCTTTTGTGCATCAGCTATCTTCATGCCATATCCCTGGAAGAATTGAAGAGGTCTTATTAGATCCAAGATGGACTAGAGCAATAAAGGATAAATCGGAGGCCCTGGAAAAAAATAATACCGGACATTAGTTTCACTTCCTGAAGGAAAGAATGGAGTGGGGTGCAAATGGGTTTTTTCCATTAAATACAATGTTAATGGGTCCATTGATTGATATAAGGTGAGACTTGTAGCAAAGGGATATACACAAACATATGACATAGACTACCAAGAAACTTTCTGGTCGGTGGCCAAACTAAACACTGTTAGAGTTTTGTTATCTTTTGTAGCAAATTTAGATTGGTCATTGCACCAATTTGATGTAAAGAATGCCTTCCTCCATGGCAATCATGAGGAAGAGGTTTATATGAATATCCCACTAGGGTATACAACACCTTCGAAGGAGAAAATGACATGTAAGTTGCAGCGAACTTTGTATGGACTGAAATAATCACCTTAGGCATGGTTTGGTTGATTTAGTTCAGCTATGAGAAAATATGGCTTCCGATAGAGCAACTCGGATCACACTCTCTTCCTAAAACGCCGTTTAGGAAAAGTGGCAGCTTTAATAGTTTATGTAGATAATATTATTATTACAGGGATGATGCATTCTCTAGGTTACAAAATCAACTGTCAACTGAATTTGAAATGAAGAATTTTGGTGGACTTAAGTATTTTTTAGGAATTGAAATATCCAGATCAAGATAAGGTATATTTCTTTCTCAAAGAAAATATGTACTGGACTTGCTGTCTGAAGTGGGATTGCTGGAGTGTAAACTCGCGGACACTCCAATTGTTCAGAATCACAAACTTGGAGAGTATACAAATCAAGTGCCAACTGATAAAGATAGGTACCAAAAGTTAGATGGGAAGCTCATTTATTTATCTCATACTCGCCTAGATATTGCCTATGCGGTAAGTGTAGTAAGCCAATTCATGCATTGCCCTGGTGAAGAACATATGGATGTAGTAATTCGAATTCTTCGCTACTTAAAATCCTCCCCTGGAAAAGGACTTATGTTCTTGAAGAATAATCATTTGAACGTTGATGGCTACACAAACGCTGATTGGGCAGGAAATATTTCGGACATGAAATCCACTTCAGGCTACCTTACGTTTGTCGAAGGCAACCTGGTCACTTGGAGAAGCAAGAAGCAAAAGGTGGTAGCATTATCTAGTGCTGAAGCAGAATTTCGTGAAATGGCTAAAGGTCTGTGTGAACTACTTTGGCTGAGAAGGCTGCTGACTAAGATTGGCTTTGCTCCTAGCTCTGAAATGAACTTGTTTTGTGATAACAAGGCAGCCATTGACATCTCCCATAACCCCGTTCAACATGATCGTACCAAACATGTTGAGGTCGACAGGCACTTTATCAAACAGAACCTTGAAGAAAAAATTGTTCAGTTCCCATTTGTAAAGTCAGAAGATTAGTTGGCAGACATACTTACGAAGGTAGTGTCTAACAAAAACTTCTACAACTTCCTCGACAAGTTGGGCATTAGAGATATCTATGCACCAACTTGAGGGGGGGTGTTAGCGTAAGCTGTTAACATGGAACAGATTAGAGATATTATACGAAACTTTAATTGTAATATCCCTTCATTCAAGGGTCTCCCACAATTGTAGCCTTAGACAATTTATAGCCCATAGTAGCGTCCTAAACTTTCTCTCCGTAACTATATATCTCTGTACTCGGTATTGTTAAAAATATATTGAAAACCTTTTGACACTCAAGTCGTCTATTTTGAACGGGACATGTTGTCACTCTGGAGATGATATGTCTTGCCATGTGAAATGAGCACAACTGGTCAGCAGGTTGTACTAGATGCTTAGCCCTCGTTTGGCCCCCATTATTCAAGATTTTAATTTTTGAAATAGTTTTTTTTTAGAGAATGGGTGATTGAAAAAAAAAGGAAAAGTTTTCAGTTTACGTGTAGTATTATTTTATGGAAGAATGTGTGATTGAAAAGAAGAATGAGAAAAATGTAATAAATTTTAATGCGGGCCAAACGAGTTATTGTAAATATTGTGAAGTTTTAACTTCATGTGAATCATTGAATATGAATTTTTGGAATACCATAGTATAATAAATCTCTAATTATCATAACATGTGATTTGATTTTATATATTTGACTTTGTACTCAGATTTTTATTCTTTTTTCATAATGTTAAATCCAAAATGATGTTGTGTTAGTTTATGACATAAATCATGTCTACCATTATAATACCCAAATAAAGTTTTTCTTTCTTTCTTTCTTTTTCTCAACTTATACCCAAATAAAAATTGGCTAGCCTATATCCCATATTATATATTTTTTATTCAAAAAGAAAGAATATGTAAACAACTAGTTGTGTAATATATATTAAATTTATGGAATCATATGAATCGATGATTAGATCTGAGTCGTGAGATTTTTGTTACAAAAGTTTTTTAAAATTATTAGATTGTACAAATCGATTATTAATCCAAGTCATAGGTAGATTTTCATACCAAGTATAGCTCAATACAAGTTAAAAATGAAAAGTCTCAAGCACAAGATACATCAAGATAGGGGGGTAAATTTGACTCGCTGACTTGGGCAGTGCGTGATTTAGTCCAGCTCGTGGCTCGAAAAACCAAGCTGAGGCTCGGGCTGAACCTCATTTTGGAGCATCGGAATCATTTTTAAACAATCTATGCTCATCGTTGACATTCCTGTATCACGGAATCAAGTGTTAAGGCAGCAATAGCTACTTTAACATGTATAAAAAGTTCAAATCATTTTTATTCGAGTCGAACTCGAACTTCGAGTTTCAACTTGCGAGTTAGTTCGGCTCACTCGTTGACATCCTATATTACGAGTAAATTTTCAATAATTTTCTCATTTTGTATTTTTTTCTCAAAGCAGATAAAAGAAATGAAGATGAAAAAGAAGAGGCCCCACAAAAATTTTGGCGTCTGGGTGTCCACAGGATCTACAAAATCCAAGAAATCCTATCTTTTTCTATCAGTCTCCATTTTCTTACTAGTGTAGAAATGTCTTCAATATGCTCATTGTCTCTCCGTGTGATGGTCCATCAATGGAGGCACAATCACAGAAGCAGCCGGTATTGGATCTTACCACATTTCAAGAGGAACCTCAGCTTCATTCCCTCTCCTGTCTCCTCCGCATTCAACCAGGATGATGATTCTGTGCCTTCCAAACCATACCAGGTAATTTCTTCCCTCTTTCACACACGCTGAAGGAGGATAGACATATGTGGGGTGGGACGAGGGCCACATTAGGTTGAGGATATTGGTGCCACACGAAAGTCTGGGACCCTGGTGGAATTGACCTTTGAGAAAATTAAATAAATTAAGAAACTTTTTTTTTGAGTTTTCTAAATATTTACTAGTGTTCACCAATGACTGATTTTATATGTCTCTTTAATTTGTAGATAATATCATTGTTTGATTGGTGGTTTGCAGTTGGGATATGATCCATCTGAGGAGATATTTGGATTTTCTGCTGATTTACAACCAAGGTCTTGGCAAATTCTTGGTTTGCATTTTTTTTTTTTTTCATTTAGTTAATGTTAATTCTTGATTTTGCTTGTGTTTATATGCATATTCTTGGTGTGGGTTTGTGTTATATTGAAAGTGCTGTTTTCATCACGCGTGTGAATGTGAGAAAGCAACTTATGATTTATTCTACTAGGGCTTTGGCAAATTCTATTGAATACGTATGCCTTAATAATGTTTCCCTTGACATTCCCCAAAATCATCTTTCTTAGTTCCGTGTTTTGTTTAGCATGGTTGCTTCTGCTGCCTCCAAACCAAGATCATGGTTTGGTCCAAATGGTCAGTACATTCGAGAATTACCTTGCCCTAGTTGCAGGGGAAGAGGTTATGCTCCATGTACTGAGTGTGGAATAGAAAGATCTCGACCAGATTGTTCACTATGTAATGGAAAGGTAAAAGTTCTTTCTCTCTTGTTTTAGCTTACAAAAAGTAACTAAAAGCAATTTTCTCTGTCAATCATTTGTAGGGATCATAATTTTCAACTCTAAATGTTAACAAT
Source organism: Fraxinus anomala (assembly GCA_903798345.1). Lineage (NCBI taxonomy): Eukaryota > Viridiplantae > Streptophyta > Magnoliopsida > Lamiales > Oleaceae > Fraxinus > Fraxinus anomala. Next base: position 12,377 of record CAIGRN010128153.1, read on the forward strand.
GTTAATTTTCTGCATTTATTATTTGTAACAGGGTGTAACTACCTGCCATAAGTGCCTGGGAGATTGTGTTATCTGGCAAGAGTCAATTGATGAACAACCATGGGAGAAAGCTCGCTCAACGTAATTTTATCACATCATGATTCAACTAGCAAGTTAGCTGCCCGTTTACCAGTGTCATTCTAAATGTTACCTCTTTCTAATCTTCCATTGTTTGCACACTTGGTATTAAACGATCTATGCACATGGCCTTAAATGTAGAAGAAGAATACAGCATTACAAGTATTGGCTCAAGTATAAAACTTGTACCTTTTTATTGGTCGTTCTTATGTTCATAGATCAGATAATTAGGAGCATAAACGATTGAGTCTCTCCTTATTTCTAACATCTAAATTTCCTATTACCATGAACCTTGTGGAGAAACGTGTTGTCCAAATCCAAGTTGACTAGTTGTCTGCAATTTTGCATAGCATCATTTATCGGAAACTCCACTTGTGCTTATAGTTTTTTCATTTTTCTTATCCTAATTTTCTCTGTATCTGGAAATCTGCAGTATTTAGAATTTCTTGATGAGTAGCTTTTTGTTCCGTAATGTGCACGGTTCATTATTTAAAGTTCCATTTGCTCTTTTCAACTTCAATCAGTTACTAATCAGTATAAATGTGCGTGAATCTCCAGTTCTCCTCTAAAAATGAAGGAAGATGATGAAGTGGACAACTTGGATATAAAGTTGGATGTGAAGAGAAAATCCAAGCGTGTTTATCAATCCTCTGCTCCTGAAGTTAATTTGAAGATCAGCAGATCATTAAAAGTTAGTCAAGCTTTCTCATTGAAAATCTTGTGTGTTTGACACATTAATGCATCCACTACCTTTGTGTCTTCCTGTTTTTAAAAATGCTACCATTTTAAGTTCTCCTTTCGATTTTTATGTGATACAAAATTACGTTTGCAATTAATGTGCCAATTCTTGAAATACATAAACATTGTATGGTTACGAGGGTGACATTCTAGTGCAAGAAAAATGACTGTAAATGGTGGTGGTGATGGTGTGTGGTTTTTCTATCTGCAGTCTGTTATTTCCTTTACAGTAATGTTGCATATGGTTCTAGTATTTCAAGGAAGGTTGTTCTTTTTGATCAATTAACGAGATCACGAATTTAATCTTCTTTGTTTAGTTGGTTGGTTGCAGAGCCTCAATGCCAAAACTGGGATATTCAGTAAGCGGATGAAGATAATCCATGGCAATCCTCTGCTTCATGCACAAAGAGTGGCTGCCATCAAGGTCAGAACATGCGAAGAAATATTTTAGCTCTGAATGACGGGTTTTCAACTTATGTTATCAAGAATTTGGCCTTGGTACTGTACCAGTGACAGTCATATTTGGTCTCCGTGTACCCCTAACTAAAGTGCCATAAAAAATTATGCTTCTATTATTTATTTCTCTTTTGAAATATGTTTTTCCCAAGAACCAAAATGTGGAGATTGAAAGTAATTGCATGCTGCTAATTAATGGAGTTAGAGTTGAGCTTAGTACACGAAGAGCTTCAAAGCTTGCTTCTCACTGAATTAGCACGAATGAAATGTCAAATGTAAAATCATGCCGAAATTATTAGTATTCCTACGTCTCTATTTGAAATGTTTTTAACTTGTACAGAAAGCTAAAGGCACTGCCGCTGCAAGGAAGCGTGCTTCTGATGCTATGAAAGATTACTTCCGCGATCCAAAAAATCGCCGCAAGAGAAGCATTTCAATGAAAGGTCTTGTTCAGTTTTCTTCACCCTAGACAGATTTCACATAAAGCAAGTACAGGGGCTCTTCTGAAATGCTCTCGTGTGACCTATGAAGACTTCTATCAAACTGTCATTTTCTGAGTTTTCATTGTACTCCCTATTTTTTTGCAGGGGTGAAATTTTACTGCAGAAATTGTGGACGAGAGGGGCACAGGAGAAATTATTGCCCAGAAGTTCACGACAAGTTAATAGATAAACGATTCAGATGCCGATTATGTGGGAGAAAAGGGCATAACAGAAGAACCTGTCCAAGATCACAATCAAATGACCAGAAGAACTCGGTGCCAAGAAACCACCAATGCAAAATTTGTGGTCAATCTGGACACAATAGCAGGACATGTCCACAACTAACTTCCCAAACTGATGTAGAATCAAATGGTGCTGCTGCTGCTGCTGCTGCAAACAAAGTTCCCATTGTTTCTCGAAAAAGGACTTACACTTGCCACCTCTGCCATGAGAAAGGGCACAATATAAGGACTTGTCCTCGGAGAAAATGACTACTCGGGAATGTCATTGCTCTCCGAGTCACTGTGGCCTTTCTTTAATATTTTATTGTGCTTGTGCATGCTATAAGCAATAGTATTTTCCTGAGTTTTTTTACGACCCTTGTGGCATGATTGAATAGTCATCCTGACAGTATTAAAGAAGAAAGGGAGTTAAATTTGTGTTTGTTATATTGTAATAATGTGTACCGAGCTAAACATGCATTTAATGTACTTAGCTTTATGTTTCAACTAGATTCTTTATTTCAACAACGCAAGCCCAGGTCATTGGTAGAAGCTGAACTGCAGAGCAATTGATTTTTTTTTTTTTTTTCTTAAGCCAAACCACTGCAAGGATGACAAATTGTTAATTCAAGTATAACACAATAGGGGGAGGAAAATGTTGTGTGTACATTAATGGTGTCCATAATGTACACAGGGGAATTGTAGCAGGTTTGCCTAAGCTAAAAAAGTTTTTAAGTTATAAATAAATCTCTCAATTAACCAATAAATAATGTGTGTGTGAAGGGCATTTCTTGCATTTTCAAATTTTGTTAGCATTCATTTATGAAAGATTGTCCATGACATGCATTTGATGTAAAATGAATTTAGAATGCTCTTGGGGTTGTATTGAAGACAATTTGTGTGGCTCCTCTCTTACAATTTAAGATTTCAAATGAAATGGTTAACGAGATGATTATATTCCGAGAAAGTACAAATCCCATTCAACAAGGCTATTTAATAAGACAATGATATGCGTTTATTATTAACTGAAATATAATTCTAGCATTACATATTTGCATTCTTGCTTATTTTACTGAGTGCGGATTGAGAAAAAGAACCAATGGTTCATACTTATTTGACTTGTATTTTTGGTTGATCAATAAAAGTATGATTTACCCTTACCATTTTTCAAAAACAACTTATCCGTAAATGCATGTTTCTACTACTTACAAGAAGCTTATCTTTTTCTGGGCCATCCCAAGCATGAAGTGACTGCTGTAGCACATGTATTTTCTTCATGAGAATTGCGAAAAGACATCAAGTTTCCATGAAATCTCAATTTCTTCAACTACTTTGTTACATTTTTACTTTGTTGCTAAATCGATTACATAACTTCAGTTTGATTGGAAAATTCAAGCATTCTTACAACAAAAATGTATCTAATTACCACTAAATCTGTGTTATTACATATAAATATGTAAACACAGTTTCAAGAAACTAGAAAGTAGAAAATCCAATAGCGGATACAATGAACTATTTGTTCTTATCGAGTGTAAGACGTGCAGATTTAGTGAAATTAATGATAACAAACTGACATTTTTCTTTCAATAATATTATATATATTGTGGACCATGAATTATACATTGGTTTAGTATATAAATCTATAGTTTATAAGAGGGATATGAAACCCAACCCTCAGATCTTCTAACACGTACTGATTTATTCTCCTGCCTCAAACATCAATTTCTCTTTATATCATAATTTCTGTGTCCAAATTCTGCTATGGGCCACTTATTAAAAGCAGAATGCTCGATCATAATAGAAACGGGGACTGAGAATAAATGCAGCACCACCTACATGTTCAGTATCGTTTGAGTTTATTGAAGAAACCTGTAATAGGCATAAACTTTACAGGGCTGGAATGCAGATAAAGCTGCTTTGATTTCTGTTATGCTTCCCAGATCTTGTAATCTCTTCCCTCAGCCGCTAATGACCACTTCCTGGAGCTATTTGAGGGCTCATATTGACCTGGTCCAATTTTCATTGCCAGCTTTTCATCAATCATTGCTGCATAAACATCTCTCTCTGCCTTCACTATTTGAACCTAAGATAAAGAAATGTCAAATAAAAATAGGTAATTGTCATTACTTCTTAAGGCTATATGGAAATTGGAAAAGTAATTCAAATTGTGTGATACTATGACGAAAAATCCACAACTTACTGTGCTCCGACAGTGGATTTTGTTCCTGTTTCTGATAGAGATAAATGTTGATATTTCAGATTGATATTCAGAAAAAACGTGATCGTAGAAAACTGACGGTGTTCCTGGGTGAGTTAAGATGTAGGCATAACCTTGTATTTCTTTTCCACCTGGAAATCTCCAATGTCCCTTCAAGATAGAAGAAAAAATTAAGAGAAATCGTAACCAATAGCTCAGAGTTAAAAAACTAGCTCAGCGAATTCAAAGATGTAAAACTGTATGAAAGAAATCAAATATATAGCTGGGGATCCTACCCCAGAAAACATTGTGATTTGAAGTTCAGAATAGGAGAGAGACACAAAAATAGGATATCATTGCTGAACAAAACAAAATTATAGTGTTTTTCAGCAACAGCAAAAGACTGTTAAACTTAAAACACATTTTACACAAAACCACAGGATGATAACAGTTTAGCTTTGGTAAGAAGGAAAATACAAGCTAATTCCAAATTAGATGCCTGCAATATCAAGATTTTGATAAGATTAAGTTATCAAGTTTTACAAGACCTTGTAGCCATGAAATGGACAAAAATTATGTGATTTTTCTACTTTCAGAAAGATTACTTAAAAACCTGACCTAGTAATACTATGGAGAATGGTAATTCTACAAAACAGCACAGCTAAGCAATGTATAGCTTCGAGTACAAAAGGATTCGATTTCAGCATGCAGCAATCTAATAATTCAATATATTTATGAGCTACGATGTTGTCTTTTTTTCTTTGGGTCAACAGCCAAAAAGCATGTAGTTTTTTCTTAGGAGTCCCTTCCTTCTGCAATAGAATTGAATGTTATTGAATTACTTTATTTGTGAAGAAGTTATGTTTTACCTAAACACCAACAGTGAAGTGCACAGAAAATGATTTACTAGGCAAATGAAGAGGTCCAACCTGAGTAGAACCCGTATCATGATTCTCAATAAAAGTAACAGCACGAGATGGCCACCAGCCCACCACCCCAGGAGGTTTTCCTTTCTCATCTGATAATCGCCAATATTCACATCGTCCAAGTGCCTGAGCGATACAGAAAAACAAATGCTTTTATGGAGTCTTCTGTTTATCTTAATATCATGTCCAAAGATAATAAAGTAAGTCAATTGGAAAAAAAAACATAATCAAAATAAGAAACCATGTAAACAATAAGCTTACAGAATGGAGAATCCCTTTCGTTGTCACATCAAAAGCCCCAGCAGTTCCATTAGTGGTATTAATCCAGTCAATGATTCTCTGTCTATGCGCATCTTGTTTGTGATCCATTTCACCATACGTGTAACTAAGGGAATCCCAGTACTCTCCTACAGAAAAGTAAGGCTCACTTGCTTCCAGGTAGTCCTTGACATAACCACCCCAAAACCCACGTACAAAATCAAGCCTCCATCCATCATAACCAATTTCTTCTCTGTACGTCCATAAATGCTAGACAAATGTTAGCAACTTGCACAACCACTTCATGTGACGAGCTATATTTTCTGCAAGTATATCTCCAAGTAAAAGATAGAAAAGAAACAAAAACTTGGTTTATTTCCCAAGACCATGATTTATTTACTTGCATGAATAATCTAAATGATAAAGTGAGGATGCACTTAAATGCGAACTTAAGATACAAACACCCTTAATTACCCGCTAGGATCTAACAACCAATGGTATTAAAAAGCATGCACTTATATACAATTTCCATCTTGCTGATACTAAACATAGATAGAATTTACATTGAGAATTAAGTTTATGAACTTCCAAATCTCTAAACTATCTCCATTTAATGTTGATTATTACTACTGCAATTTGTCCTAAAATAATATTAGTGTCATTATAAATCTAGAAAATTTTACTCTTTTTAACATAATGTTGGAATAATAATAGTGGATTAATTACCGGTTACTTTTCGATATTGTACACGCTACTTTTATAACACAAGCCAGGAAGAAGAATCTAACATATTTAACTTACCTCAGCCAGTGTAACCATTCCTTGATATCCTTTCTCACAAAATCTTGAGAGTGATCAATGTTTGGAGCAGCATGGAAATTATCTCCACTACTCTTGTTGCCCCTTCCCTGATAGAGAATGATATCATTGTTGACCTAT
>CAIGRN010128156.1:0-16627 GCA_903798345.1 Fraxinus anomala
GGGCCTTCGCGTCCAATTGGGAAGGACCATACTGCATAGGGGAGGAGATCTGATCTGGAACTTATAAAATTATGGATATGGATGGCAAATAGCAAAATGATACAGAGCATCATAACTCAAATGAAGTCTTGCTATTTACTAACAAGAAATTGCCCTCTTCAAAATTTTCCTAAACAATTAGATTAATCTCCACTTTTGATATTGCATGGAATTTGATGACAAACACACTAGTGATTTACTCTTGTTTGACAATCATATTTTTCTCACTCTTTTTACATACTCACTACTAATCACACATTAAAACAATAAAATATTTTAGACGCATATCTAAAACTTTTCCTAAAAGTCACTATTCAAAATTATTTTTTTTCGAAGAGTGCGATTGTCAAACAGGGATTTAATCAAAATTATAGGTTAACGAGTCTCACACGCATGGCAAAAAATAAGTGATTTTTCCGTAGTTCCAACAGAGCATAGTGAAGGCTTATTGCTTAACTTAGCAGGTAACTTGTAAAAGCTCCTAAACCAACTTCAAATGAAAATTTTGCAATTGACATTTGATACACACTTCCACGCCATATCAAAAGAGAGGAAATTTAAGAACCAATCCTAAATCAAACCTTGCTATCACTTTTTGTCCGTCGCTATCGCCAGCATTCACGCATTCTAGTAGCTATCTTTTGACGTATAAAAATAAGCACATTCAACGAATCCCTTCCATCTTTTCTGACTATAAATTATAAATAATTCTGACATTGAGCAGCCCCCACATGTATACCGCCATATATATATGTACAAAAAGAGTTTAAAAACACACAGTGAAACGAGAGGTTTTGACCAAAGTTTAGCCCTTTTGTAGAGAAAAAATGGAGACAGCCTTGTTGGGTGTCGACGGAGAAAGCAGTGGAAGTCCAAGAAGAGACCGTAAGCATATATTTAACCGCAGATCAGATGCTATTGCTTATGGGTCTACTTATCAGAAGGCTGCCGCTTTGGTTGATCTTGTAAGTTATTTATTTTTTTTCTCCATCTTTTGCTCTCCTACCCCAATGGGTTTTTGTGGAGGCTTCAAAACTCGCTGGCCTAGACTTTTAATGATGTTTCTGCTAAAACAAGAAAAAAAGGTCGTCTTAATATTTTGCTTCACAATGTTTAGGCAGTGTTAGTCTAGCATCTTATAGCTAGTTTCTGAATATAGGTATTGTTTGGATTTTAAAGAAGATGATTTTAAAGTGGTCTTATTGTTTGGATTTTAAAGAACAAGTTTATTTCTCCGGAAATCAAATGAAAACTTCAGAAATTTGGACGAGTATATGGAGTAAGGAGATTTACTTGATTTTTGATTAACAAAGATAGTGATGTCTTAAACAAGTTGGAGGAGTTAGTTAACTGCTGTAGATTAATTACTTAGTTTGTGGAATTGAAAGAGCAAAATTACTCAATCTATTGTGGGAAGATTTTGACACGAGAACATGGAGCTTGACATATTGTGAAAGTAGAACAAATGGGTTTGTAGAATTATCTGAAAATCTATCTTAGTAATTCTGCATAAGGGTTTAAAGATATGTAAGATGTTCCCTTGTCCATTTATTGCTAACGCTTTTAGTCATTCAATAGGTTACCAAACTTGTGGCGATCTTGTAGGAATCACTTTGACTTTGAAAATTCACGCCGAGTTCATCTAGGATTTGAGTGGGCGAGTATTTAAACATAGCCATATGGATTCTATAGATTCTAATGAGGAGGTATTATATTTCCATATGAGATGTCAAATATGAAGTAGGATTCGCGAGAGATTTATAACCATTCATCTTCACTGTGGACTTTAATCCTCTTCTGATCAATTCCTTCTGTATGGAATATTATGAATATTTCTGATTGTCCAATACCTAAGTTAAAAGGGCTATTTAAGTATCTGCTAATTCTTGACCCTTGTTGAATCAAACTTTCCATTGTGATTTAGTTTCTAGCCTTAGCTGACACGACCTGTCCCAAATTACACCAATGGACCCGACACGTGGCATGCGCTGATGGTAGATACCAGCTAAGTGTTGGACCCACTACCAATGCAACGTTGACTGTGACATTTTTATAAAAAATTTGACAAAATTTCCCTTGTAATATCAAATATGGACTAAAACCATCTGAACAATAATCTATTTCCTCGAACCTGTACATATAATTTAAAATAGGGTACACCAGCCCCTCAATAAACAAACTATTTAAAATACAATACTGGTAAATCGACATTTACTATCATTTACAAACAAAAGCCCCCAAAAGTACTAAAAATACCAAATATGCAGTGAACCGATAATATGGATAAATACATACATTACAAATTAATTTTTCTGATAAAATATGCATGTATCCCAAGAGAAATATGAACTATATAAACTGTCAAAATGAGTCATACAACTAATGACAATATGTGGCTCAACTCGGTGGATCGACAGGCTCTAACGCTGCTCAACTTAGTTACTATCTAATAAGGAAAAATGGTGACAAAATAATGAGCTTGTAACTCAGTGAGCGGATATTTCACAAATAAGTATATTTTTTCCATTTATGCAAATTTTCTGAAAACTCTTACTTATGCTATTACAATTTTAAGAAAGTCTGAAATTTGATAATACTTTTAAGATTAAAGCATAGTGGAATCATAAAATTGTACTCTTTATTCTGAATAAACAACTGTAAGATATAACGGATTTAATAAATCTGATATCCATACTAAGAATAAAATATCCATTCACAGCACTATAAGCTAAAATCTTTATTATGTAAACTGAATAAACTAGATTATGTAGTTTGAAATTTGATAAGTTGTATAATATTGAAAAATCACACTAAAAAGGCACCCGGAATAACAATACTCATGTATCGATTAATACCTGTATACATGGTAAAACTATTCAATTCTGAAATTCTGCAATTTTGAAATTTTGGTCATACGCATGTAGAGCTGTCAATACACTATGGAAATGCATTCATAATAGTGCAGAGTTGGTAAAATCACCATAATGGTCATAACTGTGGAAACACATTCACATGAGTGTAAAGCGAGTAAAATCATTAGGGTACTTTCAGATGGTTTTAAAAATAACTTTAGATACGTTGAAACATACTAATATAACATGCCAACGAAATGATTTATCTGAACTGAATTTAAGTTTTAAAACAACTAATGATAAAATTCATTTTATTCTAAAAATCATGTCAATTCAACTATAAGAAATAAGTAACTTTTTGATTTACTATAAATTTAGTAAATACTTATTTCTAAAAAATAAGTTTTTCCACTCACTTAAAACAAGCTACATGCTATGAAGGTCGATAAACTTTTTTAATCTCTTCGTTACCACTTGAAATTTGATATAAAATAACCAATTTAACCACTATCATACTAAGTAGCTCTGAATATTAATAATTGAATACTAACTCTTGATTTCTCGATACTTGAATAATTTCCCAAAATTTTATTTAATCAATTGGAGCTAATTCTACTTTCTAATACATTCACCAATATTTACTATATCCAAATTTACCTTCATCCCAATCATAGAAATAATCACACCTTCCAATCTAGTGAAAACTAGCAACCAACAACTCATCCAATTTGACTTTCATCTTGTTCCATAAATTCATGCTTTCATGTGAGTAATTCCATCAACATTACATTTCCACAAATTATTTTTACTCAATAACTCAATTAAAAATTATAGGGCTTGCTCAAATTGCTTACCTTATGCAATTGGCATAGCAAATCAAGAAGATTGACTTGAAATTATACTCCTTCCACTTAATCTGAAAATTAAACCAACAATTTAGAACCCTAGAATATTTTACCTCATCATTCCATGAGAATTTTACTTCTTTACCTCTTGAAGAAATGAAGAAATTGAATCCAATCTTTTCTTCCTTCCTTTTTCCTTTTCCCTTCTTCCTTTCTTCTTTCTTTTCTCCTTTTCCTTCTTCTTTTCTTTCTCTTTTCTTTCCACCGTTTCTCTGCTTCCTGTACCCGTTTTCAGCTTTCTGTTTTGTATGTAAATGGAGAAAATGGGTTATACAAATGACACTTGTACTCCACTAATACTGATATTTGCAATCAAGTCCTCCAACATTCATATAATATAGCATTAAATCCTTAACTTCCAATGATAGGTACATCCCCCAAAATTAAATGATGTCCATCTTAAACCCTCAAATATTGTCAATTCTAAAATTAACCCCAAGAAAATGATTTATTTAATTTAAGTCCCTATTTGACTTTGACTAGTCGAACCTTTGACTTTGAAACAAAATCTTTACTTTTGACTAGTATAAAATGGAGTGTAACATCAGGAGTACATTAATTTGCAAAAGTGGAAAAAGCAAGTGATTCCACCACAAAGGTGTTCGGAATTCAACTCGTACAAAAAGAAAAATTTGAACTGAATTCATTTACTCTATGTTATAATGTTACGACAAACATGCCAACTTATAAGTTATTTCGAAGGGTGATGGTATACAGATCCTTTTTTGCCTTCTATTTTGTTTTGGTAACGGTAGGCAAAGTCCTTATGTAGTGAGGCTTTTTGATAGAGGAATTCAGAAGGAGTTTAGACAGATCACTCAAAGTATAAGTGGTGGAATAGCTACTGTCTCTCGGAAGAAAGTTTCACCATATCTAGATTAACGAAGCAATTTTTACCACTATACATTTTATTTCTATATTTCTTACCCTGTTTATGAGGCCAGTATTTAATGCAATTGCAAACTGCAAAACTGCCACGATGTCAAGTCAAGTTCGAAATCCTCCTTGAACCTGAGCTTTGGTGAATATATGGTGCTGAGTTTTTCCTATCCTCAGAACCCAACATAATTTGATTGATCAGCTCTAAGAGGACTTCTTAAAAATGGATCATGGGCAAAACTGAAATTGACTTACATTACGTTATAGGAGAACGAAGAAGCTGAGCAGATTCACCCGAGGACTGTTGGGACGTAGCTCAGGATATATGGAGTGCAGGTGGAGATGCAGGAAAAACAATATGGTTTTAGCACCCTCACTGTGGTTTTAGCACCCTCATATAATGGTTAAAGTGTGAGTCATGTGACTGGTTTTGAATGAAATTGAGTGTCTAGTACTTGTCAAGACCAATTAAATCCTCTTTGGTTCGTGGTTCTAGCCCCAGTTATTATCAAGGTCAATTGTTGAACCATGTCCATTTGAATATTAAACATATCCCTCTTGGTGCTATCCACTTCTGTGTTCCTGGGCTTGTGGATTGGATACAATGAGAATGATGCATAAGTGAGAGTTTTTATCAGATATTTTTCTACAATAGTTGGTGCAAACTATTCAAATGGTTTATAAAATCTCAGGCAGAAGCAACTGCTTCATAGCACGGGCTTCAGTATTTTGTGAAATTGGCTGGCGCCAAATATGTTTCTAGGGCTGATGACCTGACTGGTTATTTTAATGATGGTGGCACAAAACTAAATAGAGGATTATAAATTGAGTAAGAGAATGAGTCTCCCATCAGTCCAATACCTTGGAATAAATATACATTCTCTTTCAACTATTTCTGGACTGCTCCTACTATATGTATCTTTGTATGAACATCTGAAAACTTTCACATTTGCAGGCTGAAGATGGCGTTGGCATCCCAGAGCAAATTCTTGATGAGTCGAGTTTTGGAAGCTTCTTGAAGTCGTACTTCATATTTATTCAATTTGATATCATTTGGTCCCTTAACTACTTTGCTCTAATTGTTCTAAATTTCCTTGAGGTTTGTACAGCTTCCAAACTGGCGCTTTATATATTTTTGACTTTAAACAAAATTTCCAACATATCTGTGATTGATGGATCTTCAGAAACCTCTGTGGTGTTCCGGGAATTGCAGTAATAGGGGGTACTACTTTCTAGGTGAGCTTCCATATTTGACCGGCACTGAAAGTCTCATATACGAGGTAAGGTCCCAAAAGTGGATCATTCATTAACATTGTTTGCGTGCATGAATCTTTACGAAGTCATGTGAATTCTCTGAAATCCTGTTGAAGTTTCGAGTTTTATGCTATAAATAAAGTTAGATGTGTATTGTTATTTTTATGTATTACTATAAACACACACACACACTCATGAAGAACAAGCACCAGCTAAAACTTCATGGAAATGGAGTGCACTGGATATATACATAGCCTACATCAAATCTCACCCATTCTAACTGCAGTTGTCAATCCTATTTGGCTTGCCTACTAATGACGCTTTGGGTTAATACCGCAACGAATTAAATTTGACAGTTAACTTGGTATAATGTTACAAGCAAAATGAACATTATAATGGGCTACTTTCCTCCTGCAAAATCATCATCCTCGAAAGTTCAGCAAAAAATAAGGAAATGATTCTGAACGATCTTATAAATAAGCAGGGTATGAAATGGAATGCACTGTATCAACACGACATAAATACTCTGTCTGGTGCTATGTGATCAGATTTGCAACCTTTTCATCTCCTCAAAGTGAAATTTCTTTTACACGTGAAGATCATCTGGAGAGTTTGACCTTCCTAGTTTCTATAAATGTATAACTGATTTGAGCTTCTAACCATATCTAACTAAAGTTCTGCTTTCTTTTGCAGGGCATAACTCTTTTGATTCTCATTATGCATATACTTTTTCCAATATCGTATGAAGGGTTTGGTATCTATTGGAAAAATCTTCTTAATAGACTCAAGGTACTTAGTTCATTAATTGCAAATGGAAAATCGCTAATCAAAAGTTCTCATCTTGATTCTCTCTTTTGAGGGAAGAGATTCCTTGTTTCATTAACAAAAAAGCAAAAAATATATGTGATATAGATAGTCAATGACGGCAAAATTATATTCCACATTCTGTGTGCAGAAGTGATTAACCTATTTTTTTTTAATTTTTTTTTTTTTCATTCATTCCCAGGCAGATTCGCTATTTTTTAAGTTTTTCTGAATTTCATTCATTCCCAGGCAGATTCACTATTTTTTAAGTTATTCTAATTCAACGATATAATTTTTGTTTTTATGTTGGTTTTGTCCTTCTCAGATTTTGAGAATGTGGCGTGCATATAAAAAATACAAAATATGAAAATAATGTTTTAAGCCTGTCTTTTGGTAAAATATTCTGAAGGATGCAAAAACCAAGCATAAAGCAACAAATTTTAGGTCTAAACCAGACATCTTGCACCCAACCATTCAACTGGAATTAAGTGACAATAGTTATTGCATGGAAAAAAATGAGTTACGACATAAAGGGTTGTGCCACTTGTCCCGTTGACAATATTAGGAGATTCCTTTCATAATTATGGCATATCCACGAATACTATTACATTTCTGGAAAATGGAAAAGAAAATAGAGCTCCTGTCTTACTTAAGTTTAATGCACATTGTTTCCAGGATGAGGGTAACTTGCAAGATTAAGTCGTACCGTTTTCTCTAAGCAATATATCTTGAATAGGTTGACATTATTTGGTACAGATGCAAATATTTTACATTTACCATGAATTGCTCCATAAAAGACATTCACAAAATCAGTTTTGAGGAAGGCTTGTCTTGAAGAGAATGAATTAAACTGTTATTTTCATGCAAAGGATGCAGAGATGTATCACATGGAATTGGCTCATAAGTATTAACACGTCCGTTTAATTTTCTTCACGAATTATTTGCATCACATAAATATTAGAACACTAAATGACTGGGTTTAATGAAAAACTTTTGTTTTCTTATGATCATCTACTGTACAAGAGAACATGTTTTAATGACAGAAATAATGAGTATATTGAAGCTGCCAAGAAGTCTTTATTTCGACTTTTAACAAGTTTTTTTTTTCTCGTCAAATCGATTTCTTGCCTGTTATATTCGTGATGCTGCCACAATATTTTTTATTTTTTATTTTCTTGTCCTCTGTTTTGAACATATTTTATACATTGTCTTTGTTGAAGTACATGTTTAATTAGACAACAAAGATTTAAAAAAAATATATAAGTTGATGATAGTTAAAAAAGAAGAAGTTGATTGGCCAATTGATCTCCATTTTTTCCTTCACGAATAGAGACCGAAATTTTATTAAAAAGTTCCCTGAGATAATTTTCCACTATTTCCATTATTTTTTACTATTATATCTCCATTACTTATAATATCAGACCCTTCGCTTTTTTCTTTTAATAAATATTTGACCAATGGAACAAAGGGATATATTGATACGACGAAACCACTTACTATATCCGCAAGTTCTTGCGATGCATTGTAGTGCTTATGACGTACATCATGTACGTCGGCCACAAGAATCTCATGGTGATGGATTTCTTGTGACTTCAGATTTTTTTAGTTAATTATCTTGGGAACCGTAAAAATTAGCACGACGGAACATAAAAAATGAACCATCTTGATAACTAATCAGTTTTTATTTCATAAATTTCAGGTACTTTTGTTGTTAATATTGGTTGCTGACTTGTTAGTCTACATTATATATCTATCTCCAGTGGCATTCTATACTCTTCCTTTTAGGATTGCACCCTATATCCGAGTTGCTTTGTTCATCCTCAACATCAGGTATGATACTTAAAACTTTACAGTTTCCTTTCTTGGCCCAAGCAACTTCATAGATTTTTTTCTTTCACCTGGAGTACAATATAACCTTGTGATTTAAATATTTCTTGTAATTTGTGGATTGATTCTAGGATAGTTTAATTACTTTTCCTTATTTTAGAGATTCGGGTAGCCTATTACCTAGTCAGATTTTCCTTATTTTATTCCCTGATTTTGTGAGAGATTATCTCCCATAATCATGGGATTTTATTGTCCTTTATTACAGCAGATTTGTCTCTATATAGAGCTGTATTTTTCAATTGATGAATAAGAGAGAAATAGAAACCTTCTCTCCAAAAGTTTCAATATTGCTCCATCAATTTGGAACTAATGTGTGAGTTATGGAGTTTTATCTTCCATCTGGTACTGTGAACATTGAAATCAGATTTAGGCAATGCTGTATTTGCTTTTGGACTAAGATTTTGGATTATCATTGGTGGGAAAGTTGGATACGGTGCCTATTCTTGTAGATGAACTTTCATATTGTTATATTTCTGTTCATCAGAAAACTCCAACTGCATGCATATAATGCTAGCCATTAGGAGGCAATCTACAAAGGGTGAAAAGTAGTTCTTATTGAACTCACTGATTTGCCAATATATAAGAGTTTGTTAGATAAGAATGCATAAATTGAATGCGATGGAAACAAAATACAATTTTAGGTAATAGTGAACTGTGGCTAAATTTTAGCTAGTAATTTTGCATGGATAAGACTCTCTATCCGCTTTTCTTTTCTTTATTTATTTTAATTTAGGGGATTGGGGGGTGGGCAGATTGCTAAAATTTCAACTTTTTTAATGGTTAGAAATATAAGTAGGATCAGGGTTGAGGGTGCATTTTATCTAAAAAAGAGATTGTGGCAAAGAACTCAAGTAAACATCACTGATACTTCACAATATTATGTACTGGTTCAGTAGACATAAGGAAATCATTAATACTTGTAGTAAAGATGAAAAGGAAGGAGTCTAGAAGTATTAAATAGAAACAAGACTCAAAACATAATTTTGGAGCATGCAAGTGATAGATTTTCTCGGGAGCTATAAAGACATTCGTACATTTTATTACTGGTAGCTACTGTGCATGCAGCAACCAGAACTGATTTCCATCATTCTACCTATCCTTCGTGAAAACTCAACTAATCTCGTAACAAAATGAGGTAGGCTTCCATTAGACTCAATAGTTAACTGTCTGCCCAATAGTATAAAGTTGTTTGCTGAGAAAGAAAAAATTCGCGTTTGAGGTTTTAAATTGAAGCATACACATAGGATGAGGATAACTTTTGCCACTAATTTTAGCCTTGAAGAGGTGCATTCTGCTTAGCATCTTGTGATTGCATTATGTTCTTTCTGCAGTCAACTTAATAGCATAAACTGTTAAGTTGCAATTCTTTATTTTGCTTCTTAATTTGTTTTATTGACCCTAGGGAATTACGAGATTGCACCGTTGTCCTGGTTGGAATGCTTCCCACGTACTCTAATATCCTGGTGCGTCTGCATCTACATCAATGCACTTAATATTTTTTCTATTTAACTGAATCAAATTACATCATGTTCAACTGAGACGTGTTGGATTTGAATCTCTTCATTAAGAAAATGATATTTGAACTTCTTTTTTTCCTTATATTTTTATTTGTTTTGGGGCCAAATGCAGGCTTTATGGCTTTTATTTCTTCTATTCTCTAGCTGGTTGGCATTTGTCATCTTTGAAGACACTAAACAGGGGAAGACTGTATTTACTTCATATGGCACAACTCTATACCAGATGTTTGTTCTATTTACTACTTCCAACAATCCAGATGTCTGGATTCCCGCATACAAGTATGTGGCTATGGAAAAATTGGTTCTTGATTGTTGTTTTACTTCCATTTAATAATTTTCGACCTCAGTGGTCATTGCAGTTCCAAACAAGTAACACCCCCACCCACTGAAAAAGGGAACATAAAATGAAAAGAAGAACCTTTTGCGTGCAAGGCAGTCATATTTCCATGATATACAAAGGAGGAAGATTAGCTTTTACTGCCAAAAAATCGTAATATACCTTTTTAAAATTATTATTCACTTTTATAGTGTTAGTCAGTATGCCAGATTGGACTGGCCGGTCTGACCGGAAAACTGGGCCTTAAACTGCTCCGGTCAATAGTAACTGACCACACTGCAACTGAACAGCCGAAAGGTCGTTAAAACCACCCACTGAACTTTATGCTTGGAGACTTGAACCTGAGCTACGTGAGCAAATCTTTGTAGTCTATACCCCAGTGCCACTCTTACCTGTTAACATATAATTGGACATCAATTATTATATTCTTTTTTTGAGTCATCAAATATCATATTCTCTATATACTATTTTTCCCTTTACACAATAAGAAATCAAAGAAGTTCTTTTATTTTGGATGCATATTACATATTATACTAACATTTGACTGGCAAAGTAAAATTTTGTAAATATCTTATTTACTCTATTGATATGAATAAATACATAAACCTTAAGATACGAAAAAATTTAGTGTGTAAGAGAAACGAGAGTGATACAAGTATTTTAAGAAGTCTATAAATTATACAAGAAGACCTTAAAAAAATTCTTTTCGTCTTCGGTTAAATGACTTATTTTATGCAATGCATTATTGCCTTACTAGTTATGACCATACTATCTTTTTTATGAAATTCAATATATTTTATTTATATTTAAGTTGATGGTTGAATCAGTAACCAAGTGACATAATACCTTGACTGGGTCAATATCTACGCTGGTTTTAAAAACTACGGAATAAGTTTTAGTGGTTTTAATGTGACATTCACATTATATACTTTCTCATATCTTTTGTTTACCAAGTAGAGTTCTTTACACATGAAGGGCATTCATTAAAAGTCTATTATCAGTTCTAGCTTAGTTTCTCTTTTCTTTTTGCTCCAAGTTATCTTGACTGGACACCACCTTCCTCGGGGGGGGGGGGGGAATTCAGATTCTATCTTCTTTCTTTGATGTTGATACTATTGCTCAAGTTATATATCGATAATCACCCCCTTTGACACACCTTGATTGCATCACCACCATAACACTGAAAATAGAATTGCATATACTGTGTCGGCAATCATATTGAANAAGTTATATATCGATAATCACCCCCTTTGACACACCTTGATTGCATCACCACCATAACACTGAAAATAGAATTGCATATACTGTGTCGGCAATCATATTGAACCTTTTGAATTTATAATAGATTTCGTACTTGCCTTTATTTAATGGAACTTCTCTAGTTTTACTGACTTCTCCATGGCTCATTCTTTTTTGTAGGTCCTCACGCTGGTCCTGCTTATTTTTCGTTCTCTACGTCCTGTTGGGTGTTTACTTTGTCACCAATTTGATCCTTGCCGTTGTATACGATAGCTTTAAAAGTGAGGTATAGTTCTCTTTCACTTCTATGCTGTCTTGCTAATTTTAAATGTTATTCTGGTGCTGCTGCTTTGTATTATCTTCTTTTACTTTCTTAACTGGAAAATATAAGCTGAAATGACTTCTCTCATCACTCCTACACAAGGAGTTCAGGCTTCAATATCCTAGTTCAGATGATGAATGNGAAATGACTTCTCTCATCACTCCTACACAAGGAGTTCAGGCTTCAATATCCTAGTTCAGATGATGAATGTGCGGTAGCTAGCTGTACCATTCTTTTTGTAGTAATTTTTGTCTTTTGTTGAGCTTCCTGCTACATACACTGGCAACCAGAACCAATGTGGGTCTAATCCTAACATTTGTCACAGCTTGTTAAACAAGTGGCTGAGAAGGATCGTGTGAGAATGAGGATACTGAAGAAAGCATTTAATTTGATCGATAACAATGTAAGTAACATTTCCTATTTATGCTTTGACTGATTGCCAATTCTACTACCTCAAAAGGCTTCGAGCCATTTCATTTCTTTTACTTTGCTGCATGAAGATGATTCCTTTTTTTTTTTTTATTTTTTTTTTTTTATTATTGTTAAATGGAAGAATCCTCCTATTTATAATCCTGATGTGAAGTGCCAGCTCATACTGAATGTGGCCACCCACTTGGAAGTCCTGTAGATTAGTCAGTTTGCAAGGATTTTACCCCATGATTAAAAATTATAGGGAAACATTGCTATGTAATGGGATCATGCATGCTGATCTTAGGTGATCATAAATGTCTGCATAGGTAAGGGAACTGAATAACTTTTAATGCAGTGATAATGCCTTTGAAATAATAATATTATCCATGTGCTTATATGCTTTGGTGTTTGACAACCTGATGGGGATCTAGGTTCCACCACACTCACATCCTATTAATGCAGTTGGCCCCCTCCCCACTCCCACTCCCACACCCCACCCCACCCAACCCTCCATCTCATCCCAAATATATACGCACAGGGACAACATTCATTGTTTCATTTCCGTCCATGTCATGGAGAGGACGATTTCTAAAATTTTCTTACATAATACCTTCCATGTGTCAACCATTTATTTTTATATTTATATTTATTTTTCTGCTCATTTTTCATTCAAGGAAATCATGTAGGTTGGTAAATGGAGTATTGGTTGTCTTCGCAATTTTGTCAGGAGATTGCCACTATACCTGGAATGTAAAAATTGTCAGTAGTAGTGATATCTAGAATAAGTTTGTTAGTTATATAGTCGATTTACTTGAAGTATATTAAAATCGTCCGGATTATTACGAAGCTTTCTCATTATGTAGGAAAGGAATTTACAAGACTTGGTCAAGTATATGTGGTTTTCTAATTATGAATTAATGATTCTAGATATTTTTGCTAATTGACAGGATCTTGGTTACCTGAACAAAGATCAATGCATTCGTCTTTTTGAAGAACTGAACAAATATAGGTGAAATTCATTTTTCCATGCATATTTCACTTATTAATTGTTGTTGACAACCTTCTTGAAGATTAAATCATAGTTTTGGTTTCTTCTTTGAGAGGAAGTAAATAATTCTGCAACGTGTTTATTAATGCCTGATGCAGACTACTGCTTGAGAATAGCAAGCCGAAGGGCTGAATTAACCCCATCATGCAAGTATCTAAGATTCTAAACTATCTTTTTAATAAATGTGAAGAATGATGTCAGAGGAAACTGTCAACCTACCTAAAGAAGGGAACTATGCAATTCTATAACTATAATAATTCATAGCTAAATAAGGAATACAATACAACCATAGATTCTAACTGTTTGGTCAGAGGAATCCGTCAAGCTGTGATCACAAATTTGACTTAGGAAGCTGGTAAACGAAGATTCACAATTAGCAATTTATGAAAATTGAGAAGTTAAGAGAGAGAAGAGAATGAGAGATATGAGTAATTGTATTTAATAATCAAAGTTTAAATAAAACAAAGTGTTATCCCTTTATTTATAGAGGTCTAAACAATCCTATCCTAAATAGGAAAATAAACAAATCTAATCAAAGTAGGAAACTAACTAAAGGAAATAATCCTAATCTAACACAAACTAGAATTAAAGAAACCCTAATTAATTTAGTTACTTTTTTTCCTTGAATATACTTTGCTGCATCACTCAAGCTTCTAGATAAGGTCGCATGTAAATCCTTTAATTATTGTCCTCAACAAGAAGTTATGGAAACTGAGCAGTCCCATTGCGTATTTTGCAAATTTTATTGTATGATGAGGTGATGGTGACAAGTAATTAGAAACTAAACAAATACACTTCAAGAATTTCCTCCATTTCTTTTTGGGAGGGATACCTTGTACTTCCAAGCTTCTACTGGATTTTATTGGGAGGATTTGTTGGCATTCCTCTTTTAGTTCCTATCTCTTGAAGTACTAGAATTCCATCAGTTCGGTTATTTTGTAGAAAATTAAGAAATGTATGACTTATAATTTCTGCTTTTACTTTCCACTATATCATTTCTGCTGTATGAGAATTTCATTGCATCAAAGCTTCTCTTTGTATGAAAGGGATTTCTTTTATAGTAACTTTTCATTTTAAGGTTTCTTCTCAAGATTTAGCATTTTTTGTGGTGTCACATAGACATTGAAATATGAAACTGTTTGCAATTTATCTAGGACATTGCCAAAAATATCCAGAGAAGATTTTGAACTGATATTTGACGAGTTGGATGACAGTCATGACTTCAAGGTAGTTTGTCTTCTAGTTTTTGGTTGGTGTAAGTTGTTGGCCTTTCTCTTCTCTGTCTTGATATATCCTTTCTATGGTTAGGAAACTCTTTTTCCCAATGGAATGTGATCCACCAATAGAATATCTAGTTTTTATATCCATTTGATTTACATTTAAGTTGCAGAAGTTGCGATAGCAATTTATGTCTACAAAAGTAATTCTTATTACTGGTTAATAGGTATCAAAATAGTCAGCTCTTTCCCATTGACTATATAATTTATCAACAAGTAAAATCTTGTCGTTATCTTCAATTTGCATCCAACTGATGTTTTTCTGGCTACTAGATCAACCAATTGCCATGTGTTTTTGCTTGACTGAATCCTCTAATTATAGCAGCTACCTTCCGGCATGATGCTTCTGGGTTAGATATAGTTTATTTAGAAATTTGCAGGTTATTCAATCATATATGTTACTTTTGGTCAGTGGTTTAGCTATTCTAGCTCTTTACTCTTTCTTTGTCCAATTACCACGCCATTTTAAAAGTATTTTCATGTTTACTAGTTGATTATTCTCAGTTTCATTCTTAATACCTGTACACAACTTTAAAAAATTTAGCCTCTTTTGACTCACTATATTAACTTGAATATTTACTCATATCATATTTACATATATATCAATTCATTGCATACCCAATAAGGCAATGAAAATTTTTACGACTAATTTGGCACTTGTAGGAAGTGGAATAGACGCTTCTTTCTAAAACAACTATGCCAATTGATGATTCTTTTGTCTAATGACATTTTTATTATTTTGATGCTCTTTTTGGTGCACCTGCAGATTAATTTGGATGAATTTGCTGATCTGGTCAATGCCATTGCACTAAGATTTCAAAAGGAGTCAGTGCGTCCATTAACTTGAGGCTTGAATAGTGTCTTTGCATTCTTCTGTGGTCTTAATGAAAGTATGAAGATCTTTTATCTGCACTCTGATACTGTTTTCTGTTTGCAGTTACCTATTTTTGAAAGCTGTCCAACTTTCTACCACTCCCCTGCCTCTGAGAAGCTGAAAGACTTTGTTCGAAGCCCCAAATTTGGGTACATAGTAGTGTTCATCCTTGTCTTGAATTTTGTGGCTGTCGTTATTGAGACAACGGTATGACTTTCAGTCAAGTAGTCTCCGAAATATTAGTTAAACCACATTATATTTGAGAAGATTTAATGGTTTCTTGAACATAAACTCAATGAAATTATGTGTATGTTTGACTCATGAATCATATAGCACTATCAAATCTGTAAATTTTGAATGTGTAGCAACTGAATGGAAGAAAAACTCGAATGGAAGAAAGACTCTTATCCTTTCATTTCTTACTTACTTGAAATAATTACACTGCATGAGTATTTATAATACAAAGGAAAGAAAATAAAGAATAAAAAAATAACAGAATCTGAACTATATACAATGCGCCAGAAATTCAGTTTCATGTAACAATTTGCAACCAACTTTTCTTCTATCCTTCTTCTAGAATGTCCAGTTGCCTATCTTCTGGATGATTCCTATTTTGATCCGTTGGGAGCAGCTGCCAGCGAGCGTGTTGATGTGTACTCCTTCCCAATTCTCTTCTGCCCAACTCAGCTGACCTTCCATCCATTTGATCAGCTTTAGCTTCTCTTTCATCCACTTGATCAGCTTCATTCCTATTTCTCAATAGCCCCCCACAAGATGGAGAGTAGATATCTACTACTCCCATCTTGAACATACATGAATAAAAATTTTGAGAGCCTAAGCTCTTGGTAAGAATGTCTGCCACCTGAGATTTGCTGGTCACATATTCAGTTGAAATGCTCCCTTCTTGAATTTTATCCTGAATCAAGTGGCAATCTATTTCTATGTATTTTGTTCTTTCGTGAAAGACAGGATTTGTAGCAAT